>JAKCPI010013970.1:0-21767 GCA_023213315.1 Euborellia annulipes
ATATTACAGAGATTGCCTTGTAATTCCAAAATAAAGGATTTTAGTCTTAATTTAAAACATTTCTATATAGAGGTAGACTCCCTTTATGTTTATATAGGCAACATGTTCCATAAAAACTTTGATGCCTGGACAAACGATCTTAGTACTGGGAAGTTCGGTGGAACATCAGGGATCTGAAGGAAATGTTATATACTTCCCCTCAAATCACGACTTGAAACGTTCAAAAGACCGAGTAGATACTCTGGCTCCCCACCGCAAACATCCTATAAAGACTCATTCCCATAAAATATTTTCGTCTGTAGCTCAGTTTCATCCAGAGCCTACCTATGCCATAATAAGGTGTAATGTGATGAAAAGATGGTATGTTAAAGATGAATCTAATGCTAGCATTCAGAAGATGATCAAGTTGAATACTAAGTTCAGAGTTAAATGTCGTTATAAATTAAACAACCATAATCAAAAATGGGAAGAATAAGAGAATTCACAAGATGGATGCGAGTAGAAACAGGAAACATGTCTGCCAATTCTTCTAAATTCAAAGCCAAATTTCCAAAGACCTTATTTGACATTGACAAGACACAGTGCTCCTTCCAAGATAAAGTTGGGTTAAAAATTATACCGAGGTTGGAGACGGTATTCTCATACGGAATAACATCCCCATTATTCAATTATCTGTGGCAAGGTAATTTCAGTCAGCCTCCCCTAGATACACCGAACCTCCCCCAACAACATGGCCTTTGTCTTTTTATTATTAATAATAAGTTTGTTATTGAAGGCCCAATCACATATATGTTTAATGTAGTATGGAGCAGAATGAGGATGGGCAATGGCCTACCCGACAGTGAAGGATGGAAAGAAGAAGAAAGACTCTGTATATTATGCAGAAGAGAAGGGACATCGCTTTTCGATCACATCTTCGATTGTGTAGCAGTCCGCGTGAACATAGAGTCCGAGACAAGGAAAAGATTGAAAGAGAGAAGATCGTGGGGATGCCAGGAGTGAAGAAATTGGCATTGGCACCTGGATGGTGAAGTCAAAGAAGAAAAGTGGCAACAGCTGAAGAGAGAGGCAAAGAGAGTCACAAAGGAGGAAATACCCCAGACACCTTACTGAAGAGGCTGAAGTTCAAGATGCTAAGACCAGAAACGGTAAGAAAAACAGATGATGAGAGAAAAAGGAAAGAAGAAAAACAAAACATAACATTGTAAATTAAACCGTAAAGGAATGCAATATATTGTAAACAATCCCTAACCCCGGATATGGGAGTGAGGGGAGTCAAATAAATAAATAAATAAATAGTAAGAAACCATGTATGAGAATGAATGCTTTTAAAAAAGCAAAAACGCCAAAATTACAGTATCTTTATCAACTTTGGTGCTAATCTGGAATTAGTATGGGAGAGTAATTTTCACTTATGATTTATTTGTACCAAGTTTTGGTTAGAGTTTGAGGGCAAAACCAGTCACACCAGATATTTTTCTTTAAATGAATAAAACAAAAGGACCACATTATTATTAGCGGAAAGTATTTGATAAAAAAAAAAAAGTTTTTATTGTCCCAGGTAGAAATTTATCTTAGTCGGACAAGTTATTAGCTTAGAATTAGCTTTATTTAAGCTTAGAGTCTAAGATAGTTTTTTAAGCTTATTTCTTAGCTTATTATTAGCTTATTATTAGCTTATTATTAGCTTATTATTAGCTTATTATTAGCTTGTTATTAGCTAGTTTCCTTAGGTTGCTGCTATCTTATTTCTAGCTTATTATTAGCTTGTTTTTAGCTTATTATTAGCTTGTTTTTAGCTTATTTTTAGCTTGTTTTTAGCTTATTATTAGCTTGTTTTTAGCTAGTTTTCTAAGCTAATTTCAAGGTTCGTTTTTATCTTGGATATCTAGCTTAAAGCAACCTTACATTCCATTGATACTATAAGGTTGTATTGTATTCGAATAAGTAATTACTTTTATCTTAAGGTACTGACCAGGGCCGCAGGCAAACCCCCCCCCCCCTCCCCCCCCTCCATAGCACCTGCTCTTCTATCAAATGTATATAAAAAAATTTTTAATTTGAGAAAAATCATTTTGAATAATTATTCTTAATAAATATAAATTTGGCAGAGTATCAGTATATGAAATAAAATTTAAATAATGAATTTTTTAATTACTTAGAATGAGTGTAAATAGTAATCTAATATTATTCTTGAATTTTAACTCTTTTATTTATAATTTAAAAAAATCTGGTGTGACTGGCGCACAGCACACAACTTTCTCTTACCCTTCGGTAAGAGAAAGTTGTGCACTGTGCTGGTCACACCAGATTTTTTGTGTCGAGATATATTTAGTTTCCCATAGCACCTTAGTTTCAAACTTGCATTTTAAATGTTGATTGCTTGAAATAAACTATGGTTATTTTCAAAATTTTAATCTCATATTTGGACATTTTATACACAATATAGATTCGTAAATAAATACAAAATTTCATAAGAATTGGAAAAAAAAATTTTAAATGCGTAAAAAGTTCCAAAGGGGACCCCCTTTTGAATCGAAATTAACATACAAATCCCTATAGGAAATTAACATTGGTCAAATGCGAAGATAAGGTAGAAAAATTTAAAACGCGTAGAAAGAGAAGATAGTTTTGTGAGAGAGAGAGATATGTTTTCTCCGAAAAAAAAAATGGGCGTTTAAATAATAATTGATTTTTAATCTAATAAAAAGAAAAAGATTTAAATTCGGTTACCATGGCAACCATTTATTTCTCCTATCTTTCCTATGAAGCACAAGAGTAAAGTGTGCTTCAAACAATTTTGAGGGCAAAACGAGAATATACATTTGAAAGAGCATCTAAAAAATAATTGATTTTTGAATTTTAATCAAAATCGTTAGAGCGAATTTTGAGAAAATCGAAAAAAACTGAAAAAGTACATCAGTAAAGTACTAGTACTTTTTGGCCGATTTTGATTAAAAGCTTATTTTGTCGGTCCCGGGGGGTGTTTAACTTAAATATAAAATTTCAGCCTCATAGCTCAATTCCTTCATGCTTAAAATTGAACACACACACACACACAGACAGACAGACAGACAGACAGACAGACAGACCATGTCGCGAAAACCACTTTTTTGGATTCAGGGGACCTCAAAACGTGAAGATCCATCAAAATCTCGACATCGAATTTTTGACATGAAACCAATACTTTCTCTCTATATATATTTACATATATACATAGGTAAGAGAAAGTAAAAAAAGACCTCCTGCCTACCTGGAAAAACCCAAAAAGGGGAAGCATTTGTAAACAAAAGAATTTACAGTTAGAGTGGACACAGGCAGCTTTGGTCAGGTTAGTCTACTCTAAACTTTAGGCCTGATAGGATCGTGAATTTTTTTTTTAGAATTTAAATTTGTGTTTTAAAAATTCGAGGGGTGCAAACTAATTTTTTAAATATCTCTTTTGCCCCCCCCCCCCTGAAAGACGCTATTCATCATTTATGTAAGTATATTTATTACATATAAAATAAATAAGAAATAAGGTTAAATGATTAAATATTTTTTTTTTAGATTTTTAGGTCCAGTGCTAAGTGCTTGGTTTCATAAAGAATATAACATGGTGATTTATTAACTGCATGTTTTAAAAATAAATATATATTGATAAATTATGTGATTTCTCATTTTTTGTAAAAAGTGGACTTACACCACTTTCAAAATAAATGGTCCATATATATGTATTTTATATCTTTTGTTTGTGTTGGAAAAATATTTTAAATAAAAATTTTATTTTTTGCAAATACTTTTTTTTTAACTCAAAATACCATACCTTGCCCTTAGCTAGTTTTGTTAGCTAATTCCAAGCTTATTTTAAGCTAACAAAACAACCTTATTTTTAGCTAGTTTTGTTAGCTAATTTTAAGCTTATTTTAAGCTAATTCCAAGCTTATTTTAAGCTAACAAAACAACCTTGCCCTTAGCTAGTTTTGTTAGCTAATTTTAAGCTTATTTTAAGCTAATTTCAAGCTTATTTTAAGCTAACAAAACAACCTTATTTTTAGCTAGTTTTTTTAGCTAATTTTAAGCTAATTCGGTAAGCTTGCTGCTAGCTTAGAAAAAGCGTTACAAAATAAGCTTAAACTAAGCTAATTTTGTTAGCTAATTTTAAGCTTAAACTTAGAAAATTAAGCTTTATATTAGCTAATTTTAAGGTTGAATTTCTACCTGGGTATAAAAACAATAATAAAAAAAAAATTAAAATAATTAAAACTATTTATAATTTAAGTTTTTTACTGTGTTAATCCCTCTTCATGATACATGTCCTATGCCAAATGGAGTCTTAATTTTTTTAACATAACGCAAAAATTAAGATGAAAATAAATAAGAATCTGCAGGACCAAATTTGGATGTAGAATCATATTCCTGGGTCGCGCACGGGACCAAAAGATTCGTCCTGGCAGTACGCACAAAAGGTACTGTTCGGGTCGCACGGGGGCCATAGACAGGACCTAAACGGGACACCTTATGTACGCATGGAATGTAGGAAAAGCTCCATAAATGTACCTACATCGTAGGTCCTGCGACCCAAATTGTATCTGCATAAGACGAACGACAGGTCGCGGCGGGACATAGGATGTACATACATAAGACGAATGTGTGCTATCTGGGTATAGGCATACAATCAATAAAAATGACAGCCCGCAAGCTGAGGATGGCCTTGACCAAGACCGAAACGTCAGCCTAGCGAGGCCAATAAATGAAATAATTTTAGCTGCTATTCTTTTATTTACCAATTAACGATTATCCAGCTATAAAATCCACATCTTGTAACTCCATTTGGGATCCAAATGGCTTAAATAAAACCATCCGACTGCCTGGGATCCGAACCCCTGACCCTTGGTATACAAGACAGGCGCCCTACCAACTACGCTAAGCCCCTGTTTTAATAAATACAGTATTTGGATAATATGAAAAAGATTTCGTATTTATTAAAAAGATCGAAGCTCCTTTTATTATAATTATACAATAACAAATTCAGAAAAATCAACACAATAAAAATAAAACCATAAATTTTATTTGGCCTGGACTGGAGGGCATTAAATAAATAAACAGCAATCTTTTGCGCGTTTGTTTGGATTAGAACTAACTAATAAGATCTTTTATACATATAATCAAAAAATTATTATGTTTTTACTTCGAATATATGATCTCTAATTTTTATTTAGAAAAGAGCGCAAACAAATTTACCGTGTGCAATTTCCCTTTTTTTTTTTTTGTTTAAACACCTGCTATAGAAGAAACCGATCTGCATACAGACAGGTTTGACCTGTGGATCGGCACCTTGCTCTTTTGCGCCTGCCTTTAAGCAACTGTTAAATTTTACAGCACTGAGGTGCAAGTCAATATTTATTTTAAAGCTTATAAAAAGTTAAGAAAGAATCAAAGTCGTCTTCTTATTTAATTTGATCATGTTTGCAAACATATGGAGAGCCATAAAGGGGATGCCTTTAGCAACAACATTTTTTAGTAAAGAGGCTTCTGTCTTTTGAGGCACTTCGTTATCCCCTCTCCAGTTGGCTCGTTGCTTCATTCATACAATTAGTATAAAAATACTTTTCTGGTTCGTTAAGAAATGTCTTGAAAATAAAAATCTCGTGTGACTGGTCGCATCAGATTTTTTGTGTTGAGATATATTTGGTTTCCGCAGATATATTAGAATTCAAGATGTAAAATTAATAATTATTAATAAATTTAAAATAAAAGATAAATCCTTATTTATTTCGCACTTTTTATTTCCAAATATACAAAATTTCTTTGGGATATTTCGGCCGCATCACACAGCCATCTTCAGCCAAGACTAAAAATACATTAAAAGGAGCAAGGTTAAATGATAACACAGTACATTATACATTAAATGTCAATAAAAGGAAACAACAATGTATTTACAATTTAAAATTGGAAAACGTCATATAATAAAATAAACCTTGGCTCATCAGATATCAACTTTTCAAAAAATACACTTGTCAGTACCTCAACAACACTCGTTTGATTTCTAAGGGCCGATAGTATAAAGCTAGTTCAAAGTTTGAACCTCGGTCAACAGGCGATTTGACCGAGAATTGCGTAGTATAAAACTTGACCGCCAGTCAAATCAGCTTTGACCGAGGTTCAACTTGACCGGCCGAATTCGGCCAGTCAAATTTTTGACCGGAGTTCAAATAGCCAATTTTGACAGCTGGCCATATGTGATCACGTATTTTTAAATACATAAACAAAAATATAAATACCAAACAAAGTAAAAATACAGTATATTATAAAATTGACAATATATTTTAATTTAAAGTATAAATAATAGTTAGTAATGTTGGTAAAATTTTAAAATTATATAAATATTCACAAAATAATAATAATAAATTTTATATTAATAATAAGGGAATAAATATTAATAAATAAAAAATAATATTATTATATATATTATTTATTTTTTAGCAAAAAGCTTTAGTCCTCAGGCCTTTTTATATCCTTTTTTTTTTTTTTTTCTTTTAAAAAGAAAAGTTATTCGAATAAAATAATATATTTGTAATCGTGTCTACTATTATGTTTGATATGATTGCCTGATTGTGAGGAGTCGACAAATCGGATTTGACGGAATATATATTGTTACATATGAGGCCACGAAATTATCAAAAGAGAAATTGCACGAGGACAAAAAGCAAACTATTTATTTGAAAACTAAAAAACATTACAAAAACAAAAATTATATAAACAACAGGGTTGTCATATCGACAATTTCGCGTGACTTCGTAACACTACCCCCTTCTTAAGGCAGTTCATCCTGAACTGACTAAGCATATCTTCCAAGGCGGTCCAGGACCTTCCCATAGGCTTAGTATATTTGGAGATTTCCCTATCATACGTCCAGGATTTTTAACGAAAACTTGATCTTCTCTAAAGCCAGATTTTACATTCTTCTTAATCATCTCCTTCTCAGCAGTGGTTTTCATTACAAAAGATGAGATTGTAGCTGTCCTGGTTAACTTCTTATTCATAGCCGATGTCATTATGACCATATCCACCATCATGTCTGTTCCAGTCGACGCCGCCATCGTGATGTTCATCCCATCTAGCGGCACCTCCTCCGCATCTTTCATTACAGTCGTCACCGCCATATCAGCCACAATCACCACCTGCACCGTACCTTCCATTCCAGACATCAGTGCTGCTTTCTCACCAATCGCCGCCCCTGCTTCTTCCATCATTTTAACCCCGTTCGCCTTCACTTCCTTTTCATCTCGTACTTTCATAACGAACTGATTCATCCTCTCAGGCTGTACAGTCAACGAAGCAACCATGTGAATTCTCTCCAAAGCTCCATAACCAAGAACAGTGCATACCCGAGTAGGTTTTTCGATCTCCTTGCCGCCGCCGCCCTCTCTCTCGCCAGATTCTCCTGGTTTTCCTCTCACCTTTTCGGCTCCGCCGTTCTCTTCATTACCAGATCCTCCTGGATCACCAATTTCACATTCGCGACTACCGTCGCCAAGACCAACACATTCAGATCCTCCTGGATCACCACGACCACCGTCGCCAAGACCAACACATTCAGATCCTCCTGGATCTCCACGACCATCGTCGCCAAAACCAACCCATTCAGATCCCCCTGGATCTTCACGACCACCAATTTCAGTTTTCTTTTCGGTTTGCTTTACGTCGATGTAATCTTTTTTGACCTGATACTTCATTAGGCAGCTTTCATCGACGGGATCATAATCCTCCAATTCAACAATACTCCTGTCGAGCTTGATGGAAATTTCATCCTGTCCTCTTTTTAGATTTCTTAAAAGTTCAAGAATTCTTTTAATTTGTGCCATATTCCTCTTCAAAATGATCCCACTTCTGACACCAAATGTTACATATGAGGCCACGAAATTATCAAAAGAGAAATTGCACGAGGACAAAAAGCAAACTATTTATTTGAAAACTAAAAAACATTACAAAAACAAAAATTATATAAACAACAGGGTTGTCATATCGACAATTTCGCGTGACTTCGTAACAATATTATAAACTATAATTGATAGTGGCTAAACGTGTTTTTTGACAGCAATCTACTAAAAATAATTCACTCAAATGAGAAAGATGCCAAAATAAAATAATACCATTTTTTTTTGTATTATATTTGTAAATTGTTTTTTTGTTGAAATTAAAAAAAAAAAAAAATATTACAATATTTTTGCGTTCACTGGAAATTTTTGTTGCTCCATATATAACTAATTTTTAATCAAGAACCCCCCTCCCTGGTCAATGGTGTTTCGATTTATTTATTTATTTATATTTTTATATGTGCCCCTTTACTGATGTTTAAATTTGGCCATCTTATGATCTTAGGAATAATTTTAAAACAGCAAGCTGACAGCAACTCAAAAATCATAAAAATGAATTCAAAATAAATATGAAGTTAGCAACAGGCGAATTTGTCAATGGTATGAGCTTCGGTCATGGGACCGGAGTTCATTTTTTTTATACTACGGAACTAGATTTGACTGCGATCAAATGTTGACCGAGGTTCCCTTGACCGGCGGTCAAAAGTTGACTTGACCGAGCGTTATACTATCGGCCCTAAAAGTCAGTCAACCTAAACTAAATATTAGAAGTCCTTGCCCGGTTGA
Source organism: Euborellia annulipes (assembly GCA_023213315.1). NCBI lineage: Eukaryota > Metazoa > Arthropoda > Insecta > Dermaptera > Anisolabididae > Euborellia > Euborellia annulipes. The sequence goes on from JAKCPI010013970.1 coordinate 8,646, forward strand.
CTGGCTTTTAGAAATCAAACGAGTGTTGTTGAGGTACTGACAAGTGTATTTTTTTGAAAAGTTGATATCTGATGAGCCAAGGTTTATTTTATTATATGACGTTTTCCAATTTTAAATTGTAAATACATTGTTGTTTCCTTTTATTGACATTTAAGGCTCAAACAGACAGAACGCGAAATTCGCGACGCTCAGGCTACGCGCGCATTTCGCGGCGTAAGGCGTTTTTGCTAAGCCACACAGGAAGCATAATCTGGGCGTACGATCCGGTATTTTGTATATGTTTCAACTACCTTTATTTAATGAATTTATAAATATTTTATAAATAAAGTATTATATTACGAAAGAAATAGAATATCATTGCAAAATTAGATTTTATTTAAATCTTATTTTATTAATGATAACTTTGATTAAATATTTTTCGAGGCTTGTAAATTAGAATAAGATAATACTATTCAATTACCTCGATTCGGACTTTTTACTAATCATAGATTGGCTGCCAAGAAAAAACATATTTTATTATTTACTTTTATTTAGTTAGAGGCGAAAAAACAAGTGTTTTTAACTCTATAAGTTTTTTTATTTCATTACTCATCGTGATGATTCGCCTGTTCGCGCGAAGGAGTTGTAAATTTGTACAACTCGAAAAAGCTGTCGCGCGAAAGAGAGCGTTTACGCCGCGTAAGTTCGCCCCCTGTGTGACGGGGATGATACAGTCTTGCCTTATACAACATTTCGCGCCCTTTCGCGGCGTTGAAAAAACGCCAAGCGACGCGAATTTCGCGTTCTGTCTGTTTGAGCCTTTAATGTATAATGTACTGTGTTATCATTTAACCTTGCTCCTTTTAATGTATTTTTAGTCTTGGCTGAAGATGGCTGTGTGATGCGGCCGAAATATCCCAAAGAAATTTTGTATATTTGGAAATAAAAAGTGCGAAATAAATAAGGATTTATCTTTTATTTTAAATTTATTAATAATTATTTTTCTCCAAAAAATTATTTTGAAGTATTAATAAGTATGGGAAAATATTTATATTTTATTACCATGGCAACCAATTCTCCTATCTTTTCTATGAAGTACAAGAGTAAAGTGGTCTTCAGAAGATTTCAATGACAAAATGAGAATATACATTTTTAAAAAAATCGTTGGAGCGAATTTTTAGAAAATCGCAATGTTCAATCTCTCCATCGCATAGTGTTAGCAAAGATGTTCAAATCTCTTCTTGGATTAATTTGAAGGAGGTAGAAGTTGCAGAAAAAGAGCTACGAGTAGTTATTTCATCAATAATACCAAAATTTGATAGACTTTGCGCTAATAGACAAGTACATCTATCTCGTTAAAAGACAATAATAAAATAATAATTATTTTTACTCTCTCTTACCTATATATGTTAAAATAGAGAGAAAGTTTTGAATTCATGTCAAAAATTCAATGTCGAGATTTTGATGGATATACACGTTTTGAGGTCCCCTGAATCCAAAAAAGTGGTTTTCGCGACATGGTCTGTCTGACTGTGTGCGTGTTCAATTTTAAGCATGAAGGAATTGAGCTATAAGGTTGAAATTTTATATATAAGTTAGGCACCCCCCCTTAGGGCGTGGAAATAAGTTTTTATTCAAAATCAGCCAAAGAGTACTAGTACTTTACTGATGCACTTTTTCAGTTTTTTTCGATTTTCTCAAAATTCGCTCCAAACGATTTTGATTAAAATTCAAAAATCAATTATTTTTTAGATTCTCTTTAAAATGTATATTCTCATTTTGTCATTGAAATCTTCTGAAGACCCCTTTACTTTTGTACTTCACAGAAAAGATAGGAGAAATGGTTGCCAGGGTAACAAAATATAAATATTTTCCCATACTTATAAATCTTATATCTTGAAATTCGAATGTACCGCACTGTCGGAAACTAAATATATGTCGACACAAAAAATCTGGTGTGTCAAGCACAGTACACAACTTTTGAATCCCGAAGGTAAGAGAAAGTTGTGTGCTGTGCGCCAGTCACACCATATTTTTTTTGTCTTGTTACTATGTAAGCTATTAATAAATTTTTTATCAATAAAAATTTTTGTGTTTATATTATTTTATAAAATGGGAGGAGGGGTTATATGATTAAAAAATTTTTTATGAAGGCGTGGTAACATAAAGTATGGCGTTAACTCGGTTGCCTAGATCCTAGGGGCAAGACCAGGGAGTTTTGTATTATTGATATTTGTCAATTTATTACCCATAAGCCCTTATAAATGACATAAAGAGGTTTTTTTTTTTCGTTGACGCCACCTGTCCGCCTTAATCCTTCTTGAAAACGACATCAAGAGACCGGTTTAAATAAAAAAAAAATAAAAATAAATAAGAAGAAAACTAAGCCACTCACATCTGCACACAATTACACGAAATTAAACCGTTGACGTTTTAACAATATAAAAAAAAAGAAGATAATTATTTAATAGATGATAAGGAAAAAATATTTCTTGTCAGTTTTGACATGTGAAAAAATAAAAAGAAAGATCAATTAGGAGTTTCTTGAATATATTATTCAACTTGAAAGAATGGGTGACCTTAAAAAAGGATCATCTTCAAAGCAAAGTGTCGACAAAGATCGCCCTAGGGGTCCCCTCCCCCTCCTCCACTCCACTCAATAAAATAATAATCTACAGTTTAGGCTTATATGGACCCTGTTACGCATTAGGGTGTCAAGCGCCACCTACCGAGTTTTGAGAAAATCAACAATAAAGTTTTTAAAGTGAAACTTTTATTATATCACTACGAATTTTTTGGTTCTTCTATCAGCATGTCGCTTTGTAACGAGGTGACGTAAAAAGCCATGACGCTACAAGTCATGACGTCACAATCCGTGACGACAAAAATAAGAAAGTTGAAATTTAATATATATAACGAATTATAAAAAAATTATTGTGAGATTTAATAATTCAATTTTTAAATTGATAAAATATAATTTTTTAAATAATTTAAAATATTCAAATCTTCAATCTATATATACCGTATATATATAATCCAGAGGGGGGCGAAGCCCTCCTGGCTAGACGTGCCGCCCGCCGAAGGCGGGCGGCGCGGCTAATTACTAAATAAATATTGTTCACAGTTTTTAATATGCCACTATTGATTTCCCATTTTCCAATTATTAAGTTAAGATTAAAAACGCGATTTTAATACCCTTAATTGAATAATTTTCTGAAAATTTTCAGTTAAACGCCTACGATCCAAAAAAAGTTTCACTTGCATCGTGGTTTCATAAAACCACACAATGATTTTTGTTTTCATTGGATTCTATATAATTTTTTTTTGTCAATTGTGCAAGTAACATTAAATATAAATTTTTTTAGGACATATTTCATAAAAAATATTATTAATTATAGCATTTGAAACAATATTCCGTGCTTAACTCAATTTTTATTTTTTTGGCGCTTGACACTCTAATGCATAACAGGGTCCATATAAATAAGATTTGGTGGCTGTGAACGTAATAGATTTTGATAGGGCAGGTTCAGCCAAATAAAAAGCCTTTATATGCTTCTCGACTCCGGAGACGTTTCGAGATATTTTTAATGTCGAGATGAAGATGAGATATTAAAAATATCTCGAAACGTCTCCGGAGTCGAGAAGCATATAAAGGCTTTTTATTTGGCTGAACCTGCCCTATCAAAATCTATTAGGGTCCATATAATCTTGCTATAATCTCCTACTAACTCATCACTAAGCGCCGGTTGCTTCACTTCTAGTCAATGAGCAATCTTATCCGACCGAAAGCAAATCATTGATATAGTGAACAAGAACACGCTTATGTGTTTAAAAAATCTGGTGTGACTGTCGCACAGCACACAACTTTCTCTTACCTTCGGTAATTGAAAGTTGTGTTCTGTGCTTGTCACACCAGATTTTTCGTGTCGACATATATTTAGTTTCCGCCGATATCAAGATGTAAAATTTATAAACATGGGAAAATATTTATATTTTGTTACCAAGGCAACGATTTCTCCTATCTTTCCTATGAAGTACAAGAGTAAGGTGTGCTTCAGAAGATGTCTATGGCAAAATGAGAATATACATTTTAAAGAGCATCTAAAAAATAATTGATTTTTGATTTTTAATCAAAATCGTTGGAGTGAATTTTAAAAAAATCGAAAAAAAAAAACTGAAAAAGTTCATCTGTAAAGTACTAGTACTCTTTGTGGCAGCTAGGAATCTAAATCAATGAAACTCCCGAAATGTATACGACCATTATCGACAATCAGGCTACAATAGATTTTCATTCAAAATTAATATTATTAACAATTAAAATTATTACAATGGTTGCAATTGTTAATCCATCCATTGTAGCCCGACTACCTAATAAACGTCGTATAACTTTGGACCGCCACGTCGAGAATTATTGAGAATTTCATAGATTTGGAGACACCTCCTTCTGGTACCTACCTTCTGCCATTGTTCAAATAAATTCACATATCTGAAGTGTCTGAAGAAAGTTTTGTGAAGTTAACAACTTAATAAAAGCACCATTTATAAAAATTATTAAAAATTAAGTAAAGCTAATTAATTTTTACTTTCTCTTACCCCTATATATGTTAATATGTATAGAGAGAGAAAGTATTGGTTTCATGTCAAAAATTCGATGTCGTTTTGAGGTCCCCTGAGTCCAAAAAAGTGGTCTTCGCGACATGGTCTGTCTGTCTATGTGTGTGTGTTCAATTTTAAACATGAAGGAATTGAGTTAGGAGGTTGAAATTTTATTTTTAAGTTGAGCACTTCCCTAGGGCGTGAAAATAAGCTTTTAATCAAAATCGGCCAAAGAGTACTAATACTTTACTGATATAATTTTTTAGTTTTTTTTTTTTTTTTCGATTTTCACAAAATTCGCTCCAACGATTTTATTTAAAATTCATAAATCAATTATTTTTTAGATCCTTTTTAAAATGTATATTCTCATTTTACCATTGAAATCTTCTGAAGACCACTTTACTCTTGTACTCCATAGAAAAGATAGGAAAAATGGTTGCCATTGTAACAAAATATAAATATTTTCTCATACTTATAAATTTTACTTTCTCTTACCTATGTATATATGTAATATATATATATAGAGAGAAAGTATTGGATTCATGTCAAAAATTCGATGTCGAGATTTTGATGGATCTTCACGTTTTGAGGTCCCCTGAATCCAAAAAAGTGGTTTTCGCGACATGGTCTGTCTGTGTGTGTGTGTGTGGGTGTGTGTGTGTGTGAACAAAATATCTCAAGAACGAAAAGAGCTAGGAAGTTGAAATTTTATATTTAAGTTAGGCACCCCCATGGGACGTGACACGAAGCTTTTGAACAAAATCGACCAAAAAGTACTAGCACTTTACTGATTCACTTTTTCAGTTTTTTTTGATTTTCTCAAAATTTGCTCCAACGATTTTTTTTTAAATTCAAAAATCAATTATTTTTTAGATTCTCTATAAAATGTATATTCTCATTTTGTGATTGAAATCTTCTGAAGACCACTTTACTCTTGTTCTCCATAGAAAAGATAGGAGAAATGGTTGCCATGGTATCAAAATATAAATATTTTCCCATACTTATAAATTTTACATCTTGAATTCAATTGTACCCTACTGTCGGAAACTAAATACATGTCGACACAAAAAATCTGGTGTGACAAGCACAGTACACAACTTTCGATTACCGAAGGTAAGAGAAAGTTGTGTGCTGTGCGCCAGTCACACCAGATTTTTACTTCTTGAATTCTAATATATCTGCGGAAACTAAATATATGTCGACACAAGAAATCTGGTATGACAAGCACAACTTTCAATTACCAAAGATAAGAGATAGTAGAATGCTATGCGACCAGTCACACCAGATTTTTTTTATTATATTGGCAACTCTAATTAAATAAGTAACAATGATTGTGAAATTAGAAACTATATCATTAATTATTTATTCCCAATAATAGATTAATTATCTATTTATTTTCAATAACGCATTCAATTTAATTTTACGTCAGTCAGCCATTTATTTGACAATTACTTTATTATTTTCTATCAATCTGTCAGTGTTGAAGGATTCACTTCTTTGGTAATATAATGCAAAAGAGGGCGTGTTTAAGTAGGCGGGGGTGTCAGTCGTTTTTCGCCCCCTTTCTGGTTGGTCTTCACTCGCAATGTTTTTCCTAAGGCCTTGTTCGTTACTATAGCAACGACCATGCCTGTATACAAAACTTCCTTTGGTCACTCCCTTAATACCTCCCCCTCTCTCATATTATTTCACCCTCCGTTGCACACACACACACACACACACACACACTCTAGTGCAGAAACATAAAACCTTTCCATGGAATATTAATTTTAATTTTATATAGGCCTAACGTAAAAATGTAAGTCAAATAAAATTTGAATTTTATTTTTTATAGGCTATGAATATTAATTTTAATAAAAAGAATATATTTCTTTTCAGATTTATTTCATGCATGCAGAATTCAAGTCTTTTCATCCGTGTTTTAGGTAGATAACCGAAGCTTGGTCGTTTTTTTTTTTTTTATAAAATTGGAAAAAACTAAAAAAAAAATACATCAGTAAAGTAATAGTACCTATTCTTTGGCCGATTTTATTGAAATCACTTGATATGTTTAAGAAATGGGTATTAAGCAGCTTAAATACAGGGACGCGGTTGAAAAAAAATTAGCGTCTCTAAAAAAAAGGTAAAATATTTTTTCTTTCGGACGGGAAAAAATAATTTTGGTTCCGCGGCACACGAAAAAAAATTTTGGTACCGCGGGCGGCAAAAAATTTAGCGTCTCTAAAAAAAAAAGTAAAATATTTTTTTCGGACGGGAAAATTTGGTTCCACGGAAAAAAAAAATTTTTTTTTTCGCAGAAAAATTTTTGAGATCAGGGAAAATTTCAAGGAGGGGGCGGCAAATTAAATTTTGCTCCCCCCCCTAAAAAATCTCCTAGTTCAGGCCCTGCTTAAATATAAAATTTGAGTATCGAGAGTTTATTCGTTTTTGTGTAATTCCCTTAACCCACATTTTTTGATATTTCACTTGAATTTGATTAAATTTATTGTGAAAAATCTGGTGTGACTGGCGCACAGCACACAACTTTCTCTTACCTTCGGTAATCGAAAGTTGTGTACTGTGCTTGTCACACCAGATTTTTTGTGTCAACATGTATTTAGTTTCCGACAGTAGGGTACAATTGAATTCAGATGTAAAATTTATAAGTATGGGAAAATATTTATATTTTGTAACCATGACAACCATTTATCCTATCTTTTCTATGGAGTACAAGAGTAAAGTGTGCTTCAAACAATTTTGAGGGCAAAACGAGAATATACATTTGAAAGAGCATCTAAAAAATAATTGATTTTTGAATTTTAATCAAAATCGTTAGAGCGAATTTTGAGAAAATCAAAAAAAAACTGAAAAAAGTACATCAGTAAAGTACTAGTACTCTTTGGCCGATTTTGATTAAAAGCTTATTTTTCCGGTCCCGGGGGTGTTTAACTTAAATATAAAATTTCAACCTCCTAGCTCAATTCCTTCATGCTTAAAATTGAACACACACACACACACACACCCACCCACACACACACACACAGACAGACCATGTCGCGAAAACCACTTTTTTGGATTCAGGGGACCTCAAAACGTGTATATCCATCAAAATCTCGACATCGAATTTTTGACATGAATCCAATACTTTCTCTCTATATATATATTACATATATACATAGGTAAGAGAAAGTAAAAAATCTTAAATTCCCCGAAGATCTATTCCAGTTAAAATAGCAAAACTTGTATTTCAATTTGCCTGTTTTATTGCTTTTCTCAAAATTGCCATTAAAAGAGGCGATTCCCTTTTAGCTTGAATTTGTATCTTTTTCACAATAAATTTAATGAATTTCAAGTGAAAAATAACTCAAAAATGAAAAATCTTTCGTTACTCAGATTGTATACTTAAGCTAAGTGTTCAGGGTTCTGAACTATTGTGGTTCAATGAACTTGAATCCAAGATCTCCATTGAATTAGAAAATTGCGAAACGACAATCTACTCTTTTTACTTTCTCTTACCTCTATATATGTTAATATATAGAGAGAGAAAGTATTGGATTCATGTCAAAAATTCAATGTCGAGATTTTGATGGATATACACGTTTTGAGGTCCCCTGAATCCAAAAAAGTGGTTTTCGAGACAATGTAAAGAAAAAAAGGACCAATAAATGGGTAACATCAGGTTCCTTGCGGGAATTGGTTTGATGTTCACCGAATAATAATGTGTCTGTCTGTCTGTGAACAAAATATTTCAAGAACTAAAAGAGCTAGGAGGTGGAAATTTTATATTTAAGTTAGGCATCCCTCTGGCACGTGACACGAAGCTTTTAAACAAAATCGGCCAAAGAGTACTAGTACTTTACTGATTCACTTTTTCCTGATTTTCTCAAAATTCGCTCTAACGATTTTGAGAAAAATTCAAAAATCAATTATTTTTTAGATGCTCTTTAAAATGTATATTCTCATTTTGTCATTGAAATTTTTTGATGCACACTTTACTCTTGTACTCCATAGGAAAGATAGGAGAAATGGTTGCCATGGTAACAAAATATAAATATTCTCCCATGTTTATAAATTTTACATCTATATTTTAATATTTCGGTGGAAACTAAATATACGTCGACACAAAAAATCTGGTGTGACAAGCACACGACACAACTTTCGATTACCGAAGGTAAGAGAAAGTTGTGTGTGCTGTGCGACCAGTCCCACCAAATTTTTTATAATAATTTCAAATTAATCTAGATTTGACAATTATGTAAATGTTTATCCTCGACATAAATCTTTTCTACTAATAATTTATCCTGTGGCAAGATGAAAGATAAAATTTAATTCGTACTTACGGTATATTAACACTATATATTGTAGTAATATCAAATAAGTTTTAAAAATAACACACATTTTGATCTTAAAACAGAAAAAAAATAATGTTATATTAATTTACGGAATTTTTGTCAAAAAAAAAAAAATATACTCCTGGAACGCAAAGTTGAGATTTTATAATAACTATTCTAACAAAAGCAATCAGAGCTGCTATATAATTTGTAGGGTCCGACCGAAACAAGATTTTCAGCCGAAACCGAATATTCGGCCTCAACCTTAGTTTCGACCGAAACCGTAACCGAAACTGAAACTTGTATTTCCTATAAAAAAATTTATATTTTTTTTTTTTTTTTAAATTTTTTTCCCCTCCGTGAAAATAATTTTACCTTTTTTTTAAGGAGACAAAAATTTTTTCTCCTTCAAGTGCAAATCATTTGACCTTTTTTTTAAGATTGAAGTTTCGGCTACTTTTTGGCCGAAACTGGCCGAAACTCGAAACCGAAACCGAATATTCGGTCGGTTCCTAATAATTTGTACCATTCATTAAATAAATACATGGTTAATTATTATTTTAATTAAACATAACGCGGTCTTGGGAATTTGTTTTCGGGTCGAGAGAGGGGAAGGGGAGATTTTTTTTCTAATTAACAAATCTTTTCTTTTAGGAGAATATGCAAAGTATTAAGGGGTTTCAGGAGCGACGTCTAAACGTACTTTTAAAAAAACTAGACTATTATAAGGAATTTTTAAATGCGACTTTTCTTTAAAACGAATTAAATTCATATGAGATTATTGGGACATCGAGCTATAATTTTTTTAATAACTTATTAAAAAATTATCGTAATTAATTAATTAATTTTCATAAACCCGAATATTAATTTTTTCATAAACCCGTATATTGAATTTTTCATAAACCCGCATAAAAAAATTTTCATATCAGGGTTTTTGAAAGTTCATTTTTGGTATATGAATTTTCTTATAAACCCAAATTGAATATTAATAAACAGTTTAGATTTTCTATGGGAGAAATTGAAACTTTAGGAATTAATAACTCAAAAGGCTATAGAAATTTCGGAACCCGAGTATTTTTCCTGGACTCTCGATAACGTCCTCTATAAGCTTGCAAAATTTCGATTCAAAATTCCAATGGGAAGTTGGTAAAACAGAGCGTGGCAGACGGATAGACAGACAGACAGGCAGACAGACCGACACTCCGCTATTATATATATATTTATAAATAGCATTAGCATGCATTGTTAGAAATAAATATAAATAAATCAGTCACAATTTTCATGCAATCACGCATACCAACACCACAAAATATCAACATAATCGTAGACCGAGGACCATTTTTATTAAGGGGCCTATACACGAGCAATAAAAAATGCACATTGCCGGGCAATGCGGATATATTTCCGAGCAATACGAACATATTCCTGGTAATATTTGTACAATATTGAGTTTCCCAGCCATCATTGCCGGCCACACATTGCCGTAAAATATTGCTCGTGTACAGGCCCCTTTAGATTAAAAATTAGCAAGAAAAAAAAAAAGGAATTCTGTCCCTTTTGCCTATTTATTAAACAACACAACCAAAGTTTAAATTATATATCCCACTTTTTTTTTTTTTTTGTTTTAATAAAGTAAATTGTAAATTTTCCGCAACGGGCCATTTCTGCCGTGGTCAAGGTGCGTGTTTCCGGTCCCCCCCCCCTCCCCCGTTCTTCGTGTAGTGGGCGGACTTTCTCCCCCAACCAATGGACTCCACCTTTTTTTCTGTTGTAGGAAATAACACTAAAATGCCCCTCCTACCTTATTAATTATTATTATTATTATTAACATATATGGACAATATAAACATGTCACTTGATGGCTAACTCCTGTCATTTTAAAATGTGCTTTGCGCTCTATGTCTGTCTGTCTGTGTGTGTGTGTGTGTGTGTATGTGTGTGTGGGTGGGTGAATCGCCACCGCCACTTCATCAATCAGTGTCATGTTGTTTTTCTTTTCCAAAAAATAAAAAAAAAAAAAAAAAATTTATGTTAATTACCTTACAAATATCAGTGCTTACTTATTATTATTTTTTTTTTCAATATTCTCATTTTTCTAATTTGATATACGAGATAAGGTCTTTCATATTGTGATAGATTAAGTTAAAATTTTATCTAAATATAAGACAGGTTACCTTCGTTCTATATTTTCAATTTTCAAAACACAACTTAAAAGAAAAATCTGTTGTGACTGGTTGGACAGCACACAACTTTCTCTTACTTTTGGTAATTGAAAGTTGTGTTCTCTGCTTGTCACATCAGATTTTTCGTGTCGACATATATTTAGTTTTCACCGATATAAAGATGTGAAATTTATAAATATGGGAAAATATTTATATTTTGTTACCATGGCAACCATTTCTTCTATCTTTCCTATGAAGTACAAGAGTAAAGTGGTCTTCAAAAAATTTCAAGAGCAAAATGAGAATATACATTTTAAAAAGCATCTAAAAAATAATTTATTTTTTGAATTCTAACCAACATCGTTGAAGCAAATTTTGAGAAAATCGAAAAAAACTGAAAAAGTGCATCAGTAAAGTACTAGTACTCTTTGACCGATTTTGTTCAAAAGTTTCGTGTCACGTCCCATGGGGGTGCCTAATTTGAATATAAAATTTCACCCTCGCTTTAATCGGAGGAAGCGTACAAGTACTTTGCAGAATAAGTAGTCGAAACGTTGTTCAGTAAAATAATTTAATAAACATATATTGGGGGTCAAAATGGCTTAAATAAAATCATCGGCCTGCCTGGGACCCGGACCCGCGACTCTTGGTATACGAGGCTAGCTCTAACCCCTGCACCAACCCCGAGGGAATTTAAACAAAATGGGGTTTATCGTTAATAAACTTCCATAATAATGGATTAGGAATACGTCCATTCAGCCCAATGTTTGTGAGAGTAAATACAAAAAATATATTTAAAAATATATATTCTTTATAATCTCGATTAGATAATAACAAAATTTTAAATAACAAAAATCTCAGACCTCTGAGGTTTCGGCCACTTCACAGTATGCCTTCATCAGTGAGAACTGGATCAATGTAACACGATAATGATAAAAAAACAATTAGTTATTAATTCGTTGAAAAGATTTTTCTATTTTAAATTTACCTTAATGGCGAGTCAAACATGTTGCATAGAACCATTAACAACATCTATAATAATAACTGAACACGGCCCTCGACCTCATCTATTGCTAAATCTACAGTCCTGAGTGATTTCAAAATTTCAATTTAAAATAAAATAATTATCTAAACAAGACATGTAGGAGTGTTCTTTACTTGATGGGCCAAACATCCCATGGCCCCCGGGAATCGAACCCAGGATCTCCGCCTTTCCGGGGCATAGGCGTGCTGTCCATTGCATCAGGCCACCGGACCCTCGACCTGCACCAATAAAACTCACTTCCCCTTTTATGCAGTTAGTCGCGCAGTTAGCTTTATCTCGTAACGAATAGGTGAAAAACTTTAAAGAGAAAATTTTCCACCCATGCCGCCGCTTCGGTTAACCAGTAAAGGGACAGATATCTGGATCTGCTCTAACACACTACTGTAAGCAGCAAAGCCCAGAGGGCAGCGGGGTTTTTTTTTTTACAGAAGAAAACATCTCACTTTTTTCTCATTCACACTCACACTCACACACACATTCACAGTCTTTTCGGCAACTCAGGCCATTTAAGACTTTAGACGATAACCGTTATTTATGAATTATATGGATATAGGTTCAGGCATTTTATTTAAGCCATCTGGTGACCAGATGGCTTAAATAAAATCATCGACTATCGCCTAGTCCGAACCCGCGATTGGTATATGAGGTTAGCACGCTAACTCCTCTACACCACGCCCTGTGGGATATAGCTAAATATTTTTTCGCGATCTATTATTTGAAAAAGATAATAGTATTCAAAATACCTCGTGGGATCTTGACTTTAACTGAGTCATATAGGATATATTTAAGAAGACATGAGTGTTCTTTATTGAAATCTTTTCAAATAATAGATCTCGAAAAATATTTAGCTATAACTTAACCCCGTTGCCCTCTGGGCTTTGCTGCTTACAGTAGTGTGTTAAGCAGACCGCATATCTTGTTCCTCTACTGGTTAACCAAGCGGCGCATAGTGAAAATTTTCTTAAAGCTTTTCATCTTATTCGATGAGTTAGTAACTTGCGCGACTAACTGCATAAAAGGGGAAGTGAGT
>JAKCPI010013971.1:0-28030 GCA_023213315.1 Euborellia annulipes
AGGTGAGGTTTGGAGGACAGCAGCCAGGAAGGTAGCCTCTATTCAATAAAACAGACTCCCTTTAACAAAACGTTTCGGCTAATTTTAATTCCGATATTTGCCTTCTCACAAGTTTCATCATATTCATTATATTTGCATTGTTATAACACATAAGCATCATTGAACTATTCGCTTATGCACAACACACAAGTGACAACTCTATTTCCTATTAGACTCTACAACAACTGAAGATGGCGCAATAAACATTAGCCGAAGCGTTTTGTTAAAGGAGTCTGTTTTATTGAATAGAGGCTACCTTCCTGGCTGCTGTCCTCCAAACCTCACCTACTGATATCTCACAGCCACATCTCTCCAATTGTAAACCGTTATTAATTATATTATAATATCTTGGGGTCTTGGGGTTCAGGCATTTTCTATTTAAGCCATTTGGTGTCAAATAAGAAGCTGCAGCAATTTCAGTATAAGAAATATCTTCGTTGAGAATCGTCTACCTAAATAAATAAAATCATCGGACTGCCTGGGGTCCGAACCCGCGACGTTCGGTAGGCACGCTACCAACTAGACCAAGCCCGTAAACAAATTTATGATTTAATAAAATAATTTCACAAATTAATTATTAATATAGGTATAATGGTTTAATAAAAGGTGAATATAACAGCCGCAATATTTATTAATTAAACTAATTTATTTATAAAAATTTATGAATTTTTTAATTTCTATTGATTAATCAAAATATGATTTATGATGTTTCTAGCTCCAGGGTCATTTCAATTATGGAGTCTCTCTTAATTACTCTTTGGTGGTTTAATATTAATCAAGACTCTCTGGTTAGGCAATCTTTGCTTTCAACAGCTGACGGAAATAGAGCATTTGCTATTTATGAAACAAAAAATAAAAATAAAATAATTGCAATCTTCTTGCTGCTTAATACATATTATTAAATCAACATATTTTAAATCTTTGTTTCAAAAGAAAATCTATCCATCTGCTGGTTGTTTGTTTGTTTGTTGTAACACTAATTAATGACTACCTTTGTTCAATTTGTGACATTTGGTGTTTAAATTTGGCAATCGTTGTAAAAAATAACAGAGGGGTGCGAATTTCAATTTTAATGTTTTTCTAAGGTTAAACATACACTTTAAAAAAAAAAATTTGCTTACATAAACAAAAACATACTAAATTTAAGTAAGTCTTTACAAAAACCATTTACAAATGTTTTGTAATTTTAGAAAAGACATTTGAAAATTAGACTGCACCCCTGAGGTGATTTTAGAATTCCCAAACTGCTTTTCAAAAAATTACTATACAATGTAATGTTATGTAAAATTACAATACACACTCTATTTTTCGAAGAAAATTTTAATTTTGAAATATGTTTTTTTTTTGTTGTAAATATTTGAAAACATAAATTTGTAAATTTAAAAGATTGTGAGTGTTTTTTATTGATGAGGCCAAACATCCCATGGCCCCGGGAATCGAACCCAGGATCTCCGCCTTTCAGGGGCATAGGCGTGCTATCCATTGCGCAGGCCACCGGACCCTCGACCTGCATCAATAAAAACTCACTTCCCCTTATATGCAGTTAGTCGCGCAAGTTACTAACTCGTAACGAATAGGTGAAAAACTTTAAAGAAAAATTTTCCACTTTCCTTCGCCGCTTGGTTAACCAGTAGAGTGCTGGGGCGTAGCTAGAACTTCGTTAGGGGGAGCCAACACCTCGTTAGGTCCGAAAGAGGGAGGGTTTGCAATTAATATATACATAGAGTATTAATTATTTATTTAAATAAAAAAAAAATTAAATTAATGTAGTGAATTGGGGTGTTAAAAAAAAATTCCAATGGGAAAAAAATATATATATATTTTTAATTTTTTAGGACCGGGCCAGGGGGGCAACGGCCCCCCCTGCATCCCCTTGCTACGCCCCATGAGTAGAGGGCATGATATCTGGATCCTTGCTCTAACACACTACTGTGAGCAGCAAAGCCCAGAGAGCTATATAAATTTGTAAATTTAGTAGATAAATGCATAGTAGGTTATCATTTACAAGGGAGGAAAAAAGAAGGGGATGGGGGGGGATAGGGGTGATTTTTAAACGACTAAATTATTCTATCTTTCCGAAAAAGAAGAATAAAGAAAATTCTTTTATTAAAAGTCGGGTGTGATTCAGTAATTGAAAGTTGTGTTGTCAAGCACCAGAATTTTTTGTTTGAACTATATATTTAGTTTCCACCGATATAGGCCTACATGTATTAGACCCGAAACTCCTCAAACTACGCTAATTTTTTCTCAGCAAGGGTGCAGGAAATGTTAGCAGAGTGTAATATGAGGTATAACAATGCCTTTATGTTAAACTATTGTAAAAAAATATTTTGGTAACATTGTAATTATTTTCAGCTTTCTCTGAAGAAGAAGCGCTCTTTGTGCTCTCTCGAAAATATCAGGATATTAAACTCATTTGGGGAAAATAATAAATAATTTTTATTTTGTTTTTCCCCATCTTGCACCCTGCCGAAAAATTAGCGTAGTTGAGGAGTTTCGGCTCTACATTTCTCTCGGCATCATCTCATTAAGCTTCAATCTACATGTATTAGATTTCAAGATGTAAAATTTATAAACTTTTTTGTACCATGGCAGACATTTCTCCTGAAGAGTAACGTGGACTTCAAACAATTTTGAGAGCAAAATGAGTATATACATTTGAAAGAGCATGTAAAAAATAATTGATTTTTTTGAATTCCCGAGTCAAAAACCCGTCCTTGCTTTTGCCCTGAAGTCGTAAATTCCTGTCCTGCTTTTATCCTGGAGCAATAAATTTTAACCTGTATTTAGCCTCGCATTGATAAAAATTTGTCCGGTCTTCAACCTGGCCATTCTCGCCGAATCCTTGTTTCGGCCTCCTGCCGTCACTTTTGCTATGATCTCATACTGTTAAAAAAAATATTGTCCTGTTTTCGCACTGCCACAGACAGACAATGAACGCGCTTTTAAACCCCCTCCCACCCTAGTGTCCGCTCTTGTGTATGTCAAATGTGTTTAAAAAATTTTCATTTGCATATTGAGAAAAATCATTTTTGTATTATTTTTTCCCATTTTACACTCACACATACACACATATCCACACAGTCTTTTGGGCAACTCAGGTCTTTTAAGACTCCCCTCGTTAACTCGTATTTAATAATTTATAAATATTATGAGGTCCAGCCACCTAAACGTCATTCTGGCCTTTTCCAATTTCGCATTTTTATTCAATTTATTTGCTTCCCTATCTATAATCAATCATAATAACAATAGAATAAATATGACAAAAAGGGCAGGTTGAAGCAAGGATGAGGAGGCTCCCAAAGAAGGGCATGGGAGGACGAGTCCAGGGTATAAAATTTGACTGCTTTCGGCCTGCTTCGTGCGTATTCAGGCCCGGAGGGGTCGAGAAACACAATAGAATACCAGGCTGAGATCAGGGGCTTCTAAATTTACGACAGGAGGTTTTGACAAGGACAAAATTTTTGACTCGGGTTTTAATCAAAATTCCTGTTGGGAGAAAATGGAAAAAAAACTTAAAAATTACATCAGTAAAGTACTAAGTACTCTAACCGATTTTGATCAAAAGCTTATTTTCACGTCCTAGGGGGGAGGCTTAACATAAATATAAAACAAAAATCCCAGTTTATTTCTTTAATTAACCTAATTAGATAATAATTATATGAATATCATCGGATATGCAGGTAGTCTATATACAAAAGGAGATGTAGATTTTGCAGGTGCGAGATGTTTGGACGTAATTAAATAATCTAAACACCTGCCTTTTTGTTGATTGGAGAAATGGAGGGATTGAGCAGGGGAGGAGGGGAGTTATAAAAAGTCTTAGATAAAGAGATATCGTTCTAATTTTAATGACCCAAAATTATGGGCAATAATAATAATAATGTAGATCTCTATTTGATTACTTAGGGGAGTAGATTTGCTATTTAAAAGTTTTTTTTTTTATGATGATATTTATTATGGTGTGATTGGTCTCACAGCATACAACTTTCTCTTAGTAAGTTGTGTTCTGTGCTTGTCACACCAGATTTTTTTATGTCCCCATTCACACAGTCTTTTCAGCAACTCAGGCCATTTAAGACTTTGAACGATACTCGTATGTTTAATATATATATTGGGGGTCCAGGCATTCTTTGGTATCCAAATGCTTAAATAAAATCTTCGGACTGCCTAGAATCAGAACTTGGTATAGAAGGCTAGCACGCTAACTACTACACCAAGCTCGAGGGCTTTTTTGTGTCGAGGTATATTTGGTTTCCGTTGATATATAAGAATTCAAGAATATTTATATTTTGTTAGCATGGATCTTTCCTCTGAAGTACAAGAGTAAAGTGGGCTTTAAACAATGTCAAGGACAAATTGTGAATATACATTTTAAAGAGCACCTAAAAAATAATTGATTTATGAATTTTAAACAAAATCGTTGGAGCCAATTTTGAGAAAATTGTAAAAACCTGAAAAAATACATCAGTAAAGTACTAATATTCTTTTTGGGATTTTGTTCAAAAGTTTCGTGTCACGTGGTATGAGAGTTCTTAACTTAAATATAAAATGTCAACCTCCTACCTCTTTTCGTTCTTCATATATTTTGTTAACGGCCACGCGGGATCCACTTGTTTTTGGACTCAAGGTGACTCAAAACGTGTATTTCCATCAAAATCTTGACATCGAATTATCTTAATGCATTCAGTGTATAAAATTGATTCAATTTGAAATCCCCTATTTATTCAACTGTATTTACGTTAAGTATTTCTCTTTTGTTTCAGGATCTTTATTCGAGTGACATTTCCGCGGGCCGACTGTCTTCCTTGAATGTGAGTGGCGACGCATATAACAATCATATCATTATCACATTGTAATATTTATACAAATTAGGGCGAATTTCTAACACTCAAAATGAAAATATTTTTGACTATCTCATTCTCTTTTAGAGTTCATTGATTAATTATTTCAGTGTTTTTGTTTTTAAATGATTAAACGCAAGAAATTACACACATGCAGGTCTATTCTCTAAAAACAGACGTTAAAATTTAAAATAAACAAATGGGTGTTAAAAAGTAATGTAAAAACAATCAGCGTTAAAAAATGCTATTCCAAATCACTTCCTTGTCTCAAAATAGCTATTCTGTAGACAAAAACTTTAAAGCCAAAGCGTTAACATTTAGTTAATAGTGTTAAAAATTAATGCCATGTCTAGGGGGTGGCTTTAAAATTTTAACGTCGTGTTTAAAATAAAAATGGCGTCCTTATTTGATAGCTTTGAAATAAATGCATGTTAAAAAACTTTGTTTAGAGAATAGCATTTTTTTAACGCTGATAGACCTGATGGACGGTTCCACTACCTCGCCTCCTCAATAACCCTTGATTCCAACTTTTCTTTAAAGTATTTACCATTTTGGTTTATTTCAAAAATTCGATTCATATTTTGAAATTCAAATCTACACGAATTAAATGTTAATTTTCCAATGTGTTAAGTAAAGAATAACAGCTAGATAATATTTCCATCTCTGAGGATGGCCTTAATCAAGACAGAAACGTCAGCTTAGAGGGGCCTAATAAATGAAATATTATCTTGCTGCTATTCTTTTATTACTATTTATAAAATCTACATCTTTAATTTTGCCAAAATTTAGAAATTTTTATTTACCATTTTGGTTTCTGCAGCCATTTTGGGATTATACATTAATTATATTATATCGTCGGTCTAGTACAGTAAAATGCAATTTTGTGTTTTTTGCAAAAATTATCATCTTTGAGTTTTGCCCATAAATTACTAAAAAAAATGTTATTGAGAGTGGGGAAAAAAACCTTAAATTTAAAGCAGAGTTCTATGATTGTGATGATGCAGATGCAAAATTTCAACGCGATTGCTCGGGGTCACCAACCCGAGCTTTCACCGCGCTTGGCATTGCTTAACCGCAACGATTGTAATGACTGTTGCTTTTCTTCTTTACCAGGCCTCCCGGGTAGCAAATGTTTTATTTTTGGGAAATTTTTTTTAACGCTACAATCCACTACATTAATTTAATTTTTTTTTTTAATCTTAATAAATAATTAATAATCTAAGTATATATTAATTGCAAACCCTCCTCTCGCCCTAACGAGAGGTTGCCCCCTAACAAGATGTCTGGCTACGCCCATGGTGTATGGATGTGTGAATTCGAGTGTGAATGGGAAAAAAGTGTGAATGTTTTTAAATAAAAAAAAAAAAAAAAAAAAAAAATTATAATAAAGAAAATTTTGAAATTGTTAACTATAATTAAAACACGCAATTATTGTTCTATAATTAATAATATATAAAAAATTTGAATTTTTCGTCTTTTTTATTGAAAGAAAATAAATTAAATAAACCGGTAGAAAAACCGTGCTATATTGTAAGGCCCTTCCTGGCTCCACGTTGCCAAAAGATGATTGATGGTGGGGGAAAGGGCTCACACGCTTCAATGACAACGCGAAATTTTAATTTAACAACAATTAAAAATTAACACGTAAATGGTGATTGTTTAATTCATCTTTAAAAAAAAAAAACTAAATACAACAATCAAATAAATAACGATTACAGGTTACAAATTGTATAAAGTAGAAATATTATTAATTGGAAATATTAATTAAACGGAAAAAAATATATAAAAGAAAATAATAGCGACAAGGGCTGTCGTATTGATTTTGCAGTACGCAAATTTTTAGGTACTTTATTGTTCTCGTAACAGGGGCGTATATAGAAATTTTTTTCGGGGGGGGGGCCTGAACTCAAAAATTTTTCTGAGGAATTTTTTTTTTTTTAAGAAACTAAATTTTTTTTCACACGAAATTTTTTGCGGAACATTTGTTCTTTTGGGGAACCAAAGTTTTCCATCCTGCGGAAAAATTTGTTGCGCTGAGGTCTGGACCTCCCTCAGCCCCCCCCTTATATACGCCCCTGTCTCGTAAAGTATAGAGTATAATTACCCGAAATAAAGTACAATACTTTATTATAAAGTACGGGTGGAAACCTAGTTACACAGGGGCGTATATAAGGGGGGGGGGCGAGGGGGCCCGAAATCTCCCAAACACATATACATTTATAGAGATATACAGACATTAGCGCAACAAATTTTTCCGCAGGATGGAAAACTTTGGTTCCGCAAAAAATTTCGTGTGAAAAAAAATTTAGTTTCTTAAAAAAAAAATTTTCCGCAGAAAAATTTTTGAGTTCGCCCCCCCCCCCCCCGAAAAAAATTTCTATATACGCCCCTGTAGTTACAGTACATATATTCATCGGTTACTAGCATCCATGTTTGGTGGTAACCAAATTTATGTTTTGAGATAAAAGAAACAAAAAACAAAAAAAGGCCTTGGATTTTAATTATCTAATAAATAAATACTGTATATTAGAATATTGATTATTGAATAGAACCCTCTCTCTCTTCTATTTATTTATTTATTTTATTTTTAAGCATGCCAAATATAATAATAATAATAATAATAATTTAAAATCGATTTGTAGATTCTTTGAAATGAACCGAAAAATGCGGTTGAGAAGTCTTTTTCTTTTGCCCTTGATTGGATAAAATGAATGTCACAAGAAATGACATAAATCAGCCAAAGACGACTGTCTCTGTATGTGTGGCTTTTGTTTATAAGATACACACACACACACACAAAGCCCGATGAATGCAAAGAGGATTTATTTATTTGAGAATATAATCAAATTCTTAAAGAGACACTAATTCCCATTTTATGAGATTTATTAAAGCAGTGATTTCTTTTTTCTTTTTTTTTTTTTTGGAGTTAGCCTACTCTTTTCGAAGAATGCATCTCTGAGAGGGAACCTTCTTTACGTCCCTTCCACAGGACGGGATGTCACAGCAACTCCCTCTCCTCGTAGAGTTGCCTGGGGGCTATTGTGGTGAGATCCAATATTCCAATCCAGTGCCTGCTTGAGGATTTGTTTACATTAAATAAATATTTTTATTTAATGAAAAATCCCGCACGCCCAGGGTTTGAACAGGGATCTTCTTTGTAGAAGCCGACAACTTGCATATATTTTCATATATCTTTTTTTTTTAAACAGCTCACACTTTTTTCCATTCACACAGTCTTTTCGGCTACTTAGGCCATATAAGACTTTAGGGGTCGTTCAAGTATTACGTACCGCAATTTTTGAAGATTTTTTACCCTCCCCCTCCCCTCTAGACGTTACCTAACGCACAAGTGGCCATTTTTATCTAAAAGTCACAAAAATTTTATTTTAAAAAATAATACATGAATATTTGATTATAGCTGTAGTATTGTATTCAGGATAATAAGGAATAATTCCCAAATAAGAATGCAGCCAAATTTATTTCATTTGATTTTAATAAAAATTAATATAATAAATTGTAGCTCCGATGATGGTTCAAACCCGAACCGAAACGTCAGCAAGTGATTAGTATTTTTTATTAAAATCGAATGAAATAAATTTGGCTGCATTCTTCTTTGGGAATTATTCCTTATTATCCTGAAAATAATACATTTTAAAAATCTATACTATATATAAACGACGAATGAGGGGGGTGTGTGTGTGTGTGTGTGTTACACTCGGTTCTCAGCAGCCATTAGGCGTAGAGACATGAGCGATGGCTCATTTTGATCCTTTAGGGGTGAGGATGATGCAGAAAAGGCGAGGGTCTGCCGCAGGCGGACCCGAACCAGCTGGAGGGGGGTTCAGGGGGGCGTAGCTGCGGCCGGCTGGTAAATTAAATAAAAGAAGACATCCTCCCCCTGTCCCCTTGTGAAGGATGCCAGGGGGGACAATGTACCCTTGCCCCCCCCCCTCCCCATCCCAGTATTTAAGCCATTTGGTATCCAAATGGACTTGTGCCAACGAATAATCCAATCATCAAAACAACGAATTTTCTGCTAATTCTTTTTTTTGTGCCTTCAAATCACTGAAAACGGTAAATTGAGTTTTGGAAAGAGAAAAAAGTCACCCAGAGCCATATCAGGTGAATACGGTGGCTGTTCGATGGCATTTTCTGCCAGAAATTCGTTCGCAGTGAGAGATCTTTTTTTTTTTGACTGATTATATTGATTGATAAGTGAAAGTAAAAAGATTATCGGTTTATTAATTAAAAAAATTTAATTTGAGTTTTGTTTTCGCTGGTTGCGTTTCCGATGGCCCTAATCGCTTAACAGAGAGCAGAGGGGACTATTGTCTCAGATCGAAGGTGCGTGTCCGTTCCAGGCCTTTTGATCCACCCAGGTCCTTTCTAGGGTGTCTCCCATTTCCTGTTCAACTATTTATATTATCATTCGACACCCATATGGCCTCTTTCTTCGGATAATGTGCAAATGCATTAACTAGATAAAGCAAATTAATACCTTAGAACAATGTTTCCCAAACTGTGTGCCGCGGCGCCCGGCATTTCTCTTGGGGCGCCGTGAAAATTTTCCTTTACGAAATATTAAATTAATTTTTCGCTGTTAGTCGAAAAATTAAAAGTCAGGATATTTAATTATTTATCAAATAAAATTGCAAACATAATGCATATCTGCATTCAAAATGAAGAAAAACTATTAGTAACAAAAGGTTTGCCTTCAGATTTGACATGGGGCGCCGCGTAAAAATTCTGTTATTTTTTAAGGGAGCCGGAAACCGAATATACCGAAATATAATTATTACTTTCTCTTGCTTATAGGCTTGGTTTCATCTAAAAAATTCGATGCCAAGTGATGGATATACACGTTTTGAAGTCCACTGAATACATGGGCGTAACTAGGAGAGTGCCGGGGGGGGGGGTAGAAGGCTCGTGCCCCCCCCCCCCCAGAAAGCTCCCTGCTCCTAGAAAAATTGAGAAAATATGGGGCTTTCCAGGGCCCCCGGCCCAGCCCCCAGCCAAATTAAATAAAAAAAATCTTTTATTTAATTTTTACTTGCCGACATTTCGATCATCTGTCACGCCCTTCATCAGGGCCTATGATCATAACATTTATTTAGATTAATTTTTTTTTTTCTAAATAAATATTATGATAATAGGCCCTGATGAAGGTCGTGACAGACGACCGAAACGTCGGCAAGTAAAAAATTAAATAAAATATTTTTTTTTATTTAATCTCCTGGCTGCAAAGTTCCTTCGGTTTCCTGATTAAATCTCCACAGCCATAACACATTGAATTAAAATTTACATCTTGAATTCTAATATATCGGCGGAAACTAAATATATCTCGATACGAAAAATCTGGTGTGACAAGCACAGAACGCAACTTTCGATTACCGAAGGTAAGAGAAAGCTGTGTGCTGTGCGACTAGTCACACCAAATTTTATATAATAAAATTCTTAATTAATTGCAAAAATATATAAAATGATATAATTATAAATAATAATAATATTAGCATTAATTTTTATTAAATCTAATAAGGGGGGAATATATGAATGAAATTAGTCATTATAAATGATTTGATTGTTGTTGGGCGCTGACAGCGCCAATGACGTCATCCCTCTCGGCTAGTTGTTCAATCAGTCTAAAGAGGATCGTCGAGTTTTGAACCACGCGATTTCGGGAGTGCGAAATGTATTGTGAATTTTTATTTATAAAGTGCATAATTTGTGTTTAACTTGTGTTAATTAATATCTGTTTGTGTTTAATAAGTGTTTGAAAATACCAAATGGTGATTAGTTTTGGAAAATATCAAATGGAGTGCAATCACAACGGTGAGTTGAGATGAGATCCTTTTATTTAAGCAAACGGTCAAAAAGATGGCGGCGTCTGTTTGATCGTTATTCGATTTAATTTCATTTTTAGTAATATCTACAATTATTTAGTGATATTTGACAACTTTTTTTTATTTTTTAATATATAATTGCTTTGTTTTGATAAGCCATTTATATTTATTTACAATCATTCTCTCTCACATACATATATTGATTTGCAGATTTCTTCATTCTTTGATACCCATCAATTTGGGCAATGAATATAATAAAAATACAAGACACACACACACACACGCGGTCGCTTACACTCACACAACCGTCAGTTTTGCGCGCCCACGCTCACACACACACACACACACACTAATACGAGCGCGCTTTCGCGCGTCGCGTTCACACACAGAGACACATATACAGTGACGACTTTTTTTTCTCAGAAGGACGTGCAAGGGGGCAGGAATGGGGCAAACTTATCAATAGGGAGGGAGGGGGGGTGGACAATATACATATAAGCTATATGGACCGTGTTATGCAATGGTGTGTCAAAGACCAAACATCGAGTTTTGAGAAAATCAACATTAAAATTTTTCTGATTTAAATTGTTTTAATTAGATTATATATCATTTTTTTTGTCAATTGTGCAAGTAAATACTGTACTTAAGGCAGATATTCATAAATTATCTCTAAAAATACGACTAATTTAGAGAAAAACGATAAAATATAAAAAAATTATTTTTGCAAAATTCTCCAAGTCCAATTTGCAATTTGCAAAAATGCTTCAAAGTCTCTTGATAATAAATAAAATAATTTATAGGTTATAATTCAAAAATTAAAACGAAGATATTATTAAATTTTGTTGGATTAGCGCAATTATAATTACTATTTGAAGTGCGGTTTTTTAACCAAGGTGTTATGGTTCAAGAAAAACAATAAAAACAATGGTTTATTGTTGTCTGCTTTATTTTAGTTCTGGCGACTGGCTAGCATCAGTTTCGGTAGTCTGAACCACCATCATCAGGCCTGCAAAATACATAATTTACTTATAATATTACATAAGTTTGTCATTACAATTCTAATATATCGGCCAAAACTAAACATATGTCTGCACAAAAAAATCTGGTGTGACAAGCATAGACCTAGTACGAAACTTTCTCTTAGCAAGATATGAGAAAGCTGTATGCTGTGCGACCAGTCACACCAGATTTTTTATATTCAAATTAGAGGAGCTTTTGGAAAACAATTCGACCAATCAGACTAGCCAGAGTATGTTAAATTCACTATAAAAAAAACATACAAAATTGTTATTTTCTAAACTAATGATAAAATAATAAGCTTAAAAAGAAAAGGAAACAGGAAGTTTTATATTAAAAAAAAAAAAAAATTCGAAATATTCAAACGTTTTAATGGTTCATGCTCATCATGTTCATTCATTCACTTAAACGATTAGCCCTACTCTCTTTTTTTTTTTTTTTTTTTTTTTTTGAATTATGCCTGTCCCTCTCCACCTCTTCGTCTACACAACTCAAGTGTTTAATTTGACAATTGAACTCGTAATCCAAGTGATGATAATTGAATTTCTGATTGAAATCAATCGTTAAGAAGAAAATAAATAATAAATAGGAGAGAGAGAATTGAATTTTAAGAAGAGAGTTGAGATCTTCTTCTTCCCCTCTTTAATCATCATCATCATCATCATCGCTCTTGATTTTTTGATTGTCTTCCTTCCTCATTTGATTTATTGCTTTAATTTAAATTACTTGAAAGATAGGCAACCAAGTTGCAAAACCTTCCTAATTCCGTTCGTAAATTTTTTCTTCTAAATATTTAATAGAGAAGTGTCCGTCAGTCTGTCTGTCACGCTCTGTTTGACCAACTTCCCTTGTTTGAAAATTTTGAATTTTGGCCTATATTGCCGAAAAGATTGTGTGATTAGGAAACAAGTGTGAGGTGTTAGAATGAGAAAAAAAAAAAATATATCTGGAAACTAAATACAATTGTGTCTGGCGCACAGCACACAACTCTCTTACCTTCGGTAATTGAAAGTTGTCTTCTGTGCTTGTCACATCAGATTTTTTTTAGCGAGTTTTTTCTTCATTCAAATGAAAGCCCTTATTTTTATGGCCTTAAAGTAGAAGTTTTTTAATGTGAAACTTTTATTTTATCCTCCCAAATTTTTTGGCTCTTCTATCAGCATGTCGCGTTACAAGAAGCCGTGACGTCAAGTGCCGTGATGCTACAAGTCATGACGTCACAATCCGTGACGACAAAAATATGAAAGTTGAAATTTGATATATATTGTACCGTGCTCTTTTTGTGAACACACATAAGTGTTGTAGTGTGTGTTGTTGTTCACCCCACCAGTTTTATTTCCCCCACGGTACGGTGAGTGAACTGGAGCTAAAAGGGGATGCTGGATAGCTAAGTTATTAAAGATTGGAACTCGAACCTTCAATTGGTTAGAAGAATAATTTATGAGTATTAATAATTTAATTGCGGCTGCAATAGAAAGACTGGCACAACAATGTCACCTATTATTACAAGAAACCTGTAAGAATGTTATTGGGGTTAAATAAAAACACTGAAATTAGAAACCTCAGTATGAATGAGTTTAATAAATCACCAAGCCTCAGTACTTTTGCAATTTATAATTTATTAAAAGATAGATTATTTTATTTAATTTTCTCAATTCCAGATTTTCTAAATAAATTTCAATTAAATAGACCTTGAATTAAATAAGGTTTTTTTTTTTATTTATATTTTTAACAATTAGTCTTATTATTAATTATTTGTTGTTAATTGGTATTTGTTTAAATTAATTGATTAAGTTTGAAACATGATCATAATACTTTCTCACTCTATATATTTCATATATAGAGGTAAGAGAAAGTAAAAACGCGATTTTAACTTCCCTTAATTGAATAATTTTTCTGAAAATTTTCAGTTAAACGCCTACGATCGGAAAAAAGTTTCACTTGCATCGTGGTTTCATAAAACCACACAATGATTTTTTTCATGCCCTTGGCTCATTTTTATTTTTTATATATTTCCTTATTTATTAAAAAATAAAAATAAACTGATAAATAAATCAAATATTATTCTATTTATTTATTTGATATCGTATTTATTTAAGGACTTGAATAAATATTAGCAACTGCGCTTCTGCTAGATTTATGTTTAAAGATATAATAGCTTCAATAATAAAATAATATATGTTTCAATTTTTATTATAATACTAGCCAGGGCTTCGCCCCCTTCGTTTAGGGCAATTAATAATAAAAATACATATCTAGCTATATATCTATATATTGTATATTGGCGGAGTGTCCTGCCTGTCTTGATCCCCGATCTCTTTAAGGACAAAATTATTATTATTTGAAATTCCTATCGGGGGGATCCCCGTTTATTTACCCGAGGTGTTTTCGTGCACGGAGACACACACCTCAAACCCAACCGGCCTCTGGGCGTACCCATCTACCGGCAGTCCCTGAAGTTGCATTATTTTTCTATCTCTGAAATGATGTAACTTTACGGCGTGCCGGTAGATGGCTACGACCAGAGGCCGGTTGGGTTTGAGGTGTGTGTCTCAGGCACCTCGGGGAAATAAACGGGGATCCCGATAATAATAATAATAATAATATTAGTGAATGATTAAGCTACGTATAATTGTGAATGCCCAATATAACTTGGCGAGGATTAAAATGTATTTTCAGACATTAACCTGGCCCTGAACATGGTCCTATATGTGACCGAAAAGTCGGCCCTGGTTTCTTAATAAATTTAAATGTGCCCGCTTGATGATTTTTTTACATTAAATAAATATTTTTAATTAATAAAAAAATCCAACGCTCTCAGGATTTGAACACGGATCTTCTTTTGTAGAAAGCCGATATCCTAGCCCGCTATACCACCGAGCCCCCATATTTATTTAAATCATTTGGAAATCAAATGGTATAAATAAATGAGTCAGGACACCAATATATATCGTATTTTTATTGAGTATCCACAAAGTATATATGGCCCAAGATAATGAAAAAACTAAAATATAAAAAAAAGACTTGTTTTTATTTTATTTTATTTAAGGTGCGCGTCTCGGGGTGCTAATTTTGGGACTTTCCAGCGGCCACAATTTTGAAGCTATCGACCTCAAATTTTTTTTTTAATTAAAGCTATTTAAAATATCTACAACTTATAGAAGCCCTTTTTTTGATTTTCGAAAAAAAAAAAAATTTTTTAGATTAATCGCATTAAATAAAAGATATTTTTAAAAAAAGAGCTCTATAAGTTGTAGATAATTAAATTAGTAATCATTGTGTTAAAGAATAATTAATCTTTTGCCTTTAATTAATTAGCTGGAAGCTCTAGAATGAAATGGAACAAGTTGCGTGTATTCCAATGGGGGAACACTAACGCCATCTCTTGCCTCCTTGAGTAACTCTGTGTTCTAACCGTTTTTCGAGACGCGCACCTTAACGCCTTTTACGACATCGGAGGCCATTTAGACCTCCATCTTTATTTATTGCTAGCAAATCCTTTTCACATATGTGACACTTATTACGTTACAGTATAACATTAATCTCCCACAGTTTACAACAATCTGGTGAATGGAAGGAGATGATTTATTTATTCATCAAAAAATAAGTGAGTCAAATAAAAAGGTCTTAAAAGGAATAAATATTGAACATCAGTTATTCGTAGGTCAATATGTAATATTTGTAGGAACCGACCGAATATTCGGTTTGGTTTACGTTTCGGCCAGTTTCGCCCAAAATCATGGTTTCGGCCCGTGGTTTGGGTTTGGCCCAAAAAGGCGCCGAACCTTTCGGCCGGCCCACACAGGAGGGTAAAAAAAAGGGGGAGAGAATCAACAAAAAAAAAAAAAAAAAAAAAAAAATAATTTGATTAATATGGAGAAGAAAAAAAATATAATTCATAAAAAAAAGAAAAAAAGAGTTTAAAAGAGGAAAAAAAAAAAAAAAAAAAAAAAAAAAAAAAAAATAATTATAAATGGGTGGGGTTGGGGAAAGGGGGGAGGGGGATATTTGGTTGGTTGTTCTGGGTAATTATTTGGTTAAACGGTTTTTGCATTAAAGTTTTTTTATTTTTTTTATTTTTTTCACACATTCACACCTTTTAAAGAAAAACGGAACGGAAACTCTAAAGAGTAGATAATAATAATAGGATCTAAACAAGAAAAAAAACAATTTTAACACTCTTCGTTTAATTATTCTGACCTTTAAATGAAAGAAGACAAAGTGATCAAGTCCATTTGAAGCAGTGCCTCTTGATTTTTATCATTCGACTTTCATTCCCCCCCCCCCCCCTCTGATCCCAAGTGGCGCCTAGATCGCCTTATCTTGTCCTATGTAATGTTTATTTGTTGCAATGCATGTCACGTACTGACCACGAGAGCCCTTTCCGTTAATACAAGTTGAGTCATGGTCATGTCTCTCTCTCTCTCTAAACAGCTGATCCATTTACTATTACAAATGCTGACATTTATTTGTTTGGATCCTTCTGGATCATAGAATTCAGTGATTCTTGTAGAGAGTGAATTAATAATTCTTTGAAGCCATTGAAATCGCGTAAATTACTCAATTATATAGTTCTTACTTTGTTGCTCTTTTCTTACGCTGATCTTCAATTAATAATCGAACTGTCTCTTTGATATATATATTTGTAAAATAATTGAAAAATTAAATAACTCGTTACAAGTTATTCAAGTTTTTTCTCTAAAAAAATATAACTTAATAAATTGGATGTTAAAAAGTAAAGTAATAACACCAACGTTAAAAAAATGCTATTCTTTTAACAGCGACTTTAACATTTTACTTAACCTCGTATACCAAACGTCGCGGGTTCAGATCCCAGGCAGTCCGATGATTTTATTTAAGCCATTTGGATACCAAATGGCTTAAATAAGAATGCCTGGACCCCATATATGTATATTAATCTCTATAACGGATATCGTAAAAGTCTTAAATGGCCTAAGTTGCCGAAAAGACTGTGTGAATGTGAGTGTGAATGAAAAAAAAAGAAAAAAAAAAAAAAAAAAAAAAAAACATTATGAAGATAGCTATGTTTTCTGCTTGTTCATGTTCTTTCAGACTGTGACGTTTCGGGAAAACTTTATTCCCCCATCATCAGTCTTTCGTAAATGTCCCCGAGTTGTCATATTAGTCCAAGAGGGGTGGCGACACAAATGTGCAAGAGTTTTCTGAACCGTCGTTCACTTTAGCGTGATTATGAACTAGACCATTTTTGTTTGTAATTTAATTTCAATTATTTTTGTATAGATGAATTTTTGCAGAAAATCGCATAGTTTTCGAGATATTTGCGAAAAACCATTTTCCAGCAACTTTACCGGGTTATTCCCGCTAAACGCCCCGGTACTGGAAGTGCTGATTCTAGAGTATTTTTCCATCACTAAAATGCAACCTGTCCTGAAAATATTAGCCTTCAGAAAACTCTTGCACATTTGTGTCTTATTTATTTATCTTATTCAGGGAGAATCTGATCTCACTGAATAATTGTTGAAAATCGGAGGCTGCTCCTGCTCCCTTGCTTTTGTGAAAATAATAATAACATTGGAAATTATAAGTTCAATATGCCTATCGTATCTTATCTTATACTATTAAACGAGCAGCAATATATGTCTGTTTGTAAGCACAACAGTTCTCGAAAACGGCTTTAACGATTTTTAAATAAAGGGTTGAAGAGGAAAGCAGCCAAGCAGCAAGCAAGGGCGGATACAGAGGGGGGGGGTAAAGGGGGTAATTACCCCCCTGAGATTTGAGAAAAATATTTTTTTTGGGAAAAAAATTGTGTTTTTAATATAAAATTTTAAAAATTAATACTCAAAAATTTGATTTGTATATAAATTCTGGTAAACAACTACAGAATGCACCTTTAAATTACCGAATATTAAGAAAAAATTGTGTGCTGTGCGACCAGTCACTCCAGATTACCCCCCCCCCCGAGAAACTCCTCTGGATCCGCCACTGGCAGCAAGTAGCAAATAGAGTTGTCAAAAACTCCAATGCAACTGAAGACAGTGGCGGATCCAGAGGTGTTTCTCGGGGGGGGGGTAATCTGGGTGACTGGTCGCACAGCACACAATTTTTTTCTTATTATTGGTAATTTAAAGGTGCATTCTGTACTTGTTTGCTAGAATATAAATACAAATCAAATTTTTAAGTAATAATTTTTAAAATTTTACATTAAAAATACATTTTTTTTTTCGAAAAAAAAGTATTTTTTCAAATCTCAGGGGGGTAATTACCCCCTTTACCCCTCCCCTTGTATCCGCCCTTGACTGAAGATGGCATGATTCAATCGCCGAAACGTTTTACTTAAAAGGAGTTTAATTTAATAGAGGCTGCTTTCCTCTTCATCCCTTTACTCAATTCTCCATCAAAATGTGAGGAAGTTTTTGCTTTATCTCTTAAGTACCTCTTTTCTGGGTAATCTTTAAAGAGATGTAGCCATATTTTATTTTCCCTTGGAGTTACTCAATCTTTCTTTCTTTTTTTTTTTTTTTAATGAAATGTTCGCAGTTAAGCCTTATTAATTGCAGAAGGATTTAGTTTTTAATTTATGCCTTCTATACTAAGTAATATAAAATATGTCTAGTATTTATTTTTAACGTCGAAATGGAAATTGAAATTTATCGTTTCTTTTTGTGACTGTTGGTGTATAAATAAGGTAGTGGCTTTGCAGGTAGCTAAGGATGAAATTAAACTCTTTACTTTCTCTTACCTCGATATATATGTTAATATATATAGAGAGAAAGTATTGGATTCATGTCAAAAATTCGATGTCGAGATTTTGATGAGATATACACGTTTTGAGGTCCCCTGAATCCAAAAAAGTGGTTTTCGCGACATGGTCTGTCTGTGAACAAAAAATCTCAAGAACAAGAAGAACTACGAGGTTGAAATTTTATATTTACCTTAGGTACCCCCTTGGGACGTGACACGAAGCTTTTGCGCAAAATCGCCCAAAGAGTACTAGTACTTTACTGATGTACTTTTTCAGATTTTTTTTTCAATTTTCTCAAAATTTCTTTCAACGATTTTGATTAAAATTCAAAAATCAATTAATTTTTAGATGCTCACACCAGATTTTTTAATTTTTTCTTTCGAATAACTCTTTGTTCCCTTAACCACCATGCACAATGCATGTTTTGCCAATTCTTAACCAAAACAATCTTATTTTTCATGCATATTTTAACATTTTTGTTTTTTTTTAAGGAAAATTGAATATTTTTGTTAAGTTCCTTTTAAAGTTTATATTAAATAAAAATTATTTTTAATATTTTCAAACTTTCGCGAATTTCCAGGGTGGAAATGTAAAAAATGAACATTTCAACCTAAATTTGTCCCAGATTTCTTCTTTCAAGTATGCGCTTGTCACTTCAAAGATCAAAAACGTCTTCTCATATAAACGAAGAATATTCAGAAAAATTGCTTGTTGTTCGTTGTTATAAAAAAAAAAAAAAAAAAAAAATTGACTCAATTTGTGATAGAGCATATTTTTACTGTTTTTCTCTTTTTTTTCCCTCACACTTTTTTCTCATTCACACTGATATTCCCACAGTTTTTTCAGCAACTTAGGCCATATAAGACTTTAGACGATAACCGTTATTATTTATAATATATATTTGGGGTTCAGGCATTTCTATTTAAACCATTTGGTATCCAAATGACTTAAATAAAATCATCGGACTGCCTGGGATCTGAACCCGTGACCCTCGGTATAGAAGGTTAGCACGTTACCAACTACACCAAGCCCGAAGGCATATTTGGTCATTGGACATTGCATGCATTAATGCATGCCTAAGGTTTAATTGTGCATCAACATCCGGGGTCTAGTTATTACCAATCTTCTTCTATATATAATAATTGCGGAGTGTCCGTCTGTCTGTCCGTCCGTCCGTCCGTCTGTCACGCTCTGTTTGACCAACTTCCCGTTGGAATTTTGAAACGAAATTTTGCAGTCTTATAGAGGACGTTATGGAGGGTCCAGGAAAAATACTCGGGTCCCGAAATTCCTATAACTTTTTGAGTTATTAATTCTTAAAGTTACGATTTCTCCCATAGGAAATGTATAGAGAAATATTTAAGTATTCTTTGCAGTTGTGTATTCTTTGAATGTAAACAAATCCTCAAGCAGGCACTGGATTGGAATACGTAGTAATAATAATTTTCTTTTGCACAATTAAGAAAAGGCGAGCCCTCGGGGCATGGCGTAGAGGTTAGCGTGCTAACCTCCTATACCAAACGTCGCGGGTTCGGACCCCAGGCAGTCCGATGATTTTATTTAAGCCAATTGGATACCAAATGGCTTAAATAAGAATGCCTGGACCCCATATATGTATATTTATCTCAATAACGGTTATCGTCAAAAGTCTTAAATGGCCTGAGTTGCCGAAAAGACTGTGTGAATGTGTGTGTGAGTGTGAGTGTGAATGAGAAAAAAAGTGTGAATGTTTAAAAAAAAAAAAAAAAAAAAGAAAAGGCGAGCGTCCGCCGCAGACGGGCCCGAGCCAGCTCAAGAGGGGTCCAGGGGGACGCCTTCGGCGGGGCGGCGCGGCTAGTAAATAAAATATTGGAACACATCTGTTTTTAGTTTTAATTTACCAGAGTAAAAAATCGAATTAAAAGAGTTAAGGCAGACCTTGTGGTTAAAGGGGGTTATAGAAATTTTTTGGGGGGGGAAAAAAAATTTTTTGAAAAAATTTTTTTTAAAAAAATTAAAAAAAATAAATGAAAATATGCATACATACAGTACGTCTAACATGGTCTTGATTAAAAGACTACTATCTAAAAGTCCTGGAGGGAGAGGGAGAGAGGCATAATAATGATTGACTTGTGTGGTTTGATTAGATAACGGGGCCCAGGTGACAGCACTTGGGTTAAACTCTCGTCTCAGTGTCCGTTAACTATTATCAAAAGGCCACAAGCATTTCAGATCTCATAGGCTTAGTGTTTATGTTTGTGTGGGGGTGTGTGTGTGTGTGTGTGTTTATCAATATGCAGAGGACACACAAAATGTCGTTTCCTATAAAGAGTTTAAGCCTCAAAGTTTAAATCCTATTATGAGATGTCACACACAATACTTTCTATTAATATTATAAAAAATCTGGTGTGACTGGTCGCATAGCACACAACTTTCTCTTACCTTCGGTAATTGAAAGTTGTGTTCTGTGCTTGTCACACCAGATTTTTTTTAGTTTTAGTTTCCGCCGATATATTAGAATTCAAGATGTCAAATTTATTAGTATGGAAAAATATGTATATTTTGTCACCATGGCAACCATTTCTCCTATCTTCTCTATGAAGTACAAGAGTAAAGTGGTCTTCAGAAGATTTCAAGGGCAAAAGGAGAATATACATTTTAAAGAGCATCTAAAAAATAAATGATTTATGAATTTTAATCAAAATCGTTGGAGCAAATTTAGAGAAAATCGAAAAAAAACTGAAAAAGTGCATCAGTAAAGTACTAGTACTCTTTGGCCAATTTTGTTAAAAAGCTTCGTGTCACGTCCCAGGGGGGTGCCTAACTTAAATATAAAATTTCAACCTCCTAGCTCAATTCCTTCATGCTTAAAATTGAACACCCACACACACACACCCACAGACAGACCATGTCGCGAAAACCACTTTTTTGGATTCAGGGGACCTCAAAACGTATCTCGACATCGAATTTTTGACATGAATCCTCTCTATACAGAGGACACCTCCATATAGGTAAGAGAAAGTAAAAAGTTATTTTTCTTCTTTTTTTAGTGCAATTCTTTCTTCTAAGAAGATGCTCTTGCTTATTAACCTATTTTCAAATTAATCAAATCTTTTCCCAGCCTCCTTTTTATTTTTTTAATTTATTATATTTATATAACTCCATCTCGATTTCTTCCTCATTACCATCACATGCTATAAAATATTTTTTTCCTCTCTTTTAATACTTGATATTTGATAAATCTGATTTAATAGGTTTTTTAATGAATAAATATTAAGTTTTAACTGTTTATTTATTACTCTCTCTTTCTCTATCCCATGATGTGGATATTTATTCCTTAAGATTACAAATGGTTAGAAATAATTCTTAAAACAATTTGGGAATTAAGGAAAAAATCTTTTATTTACACCTTGTCGTTATTTCAACGTCCACCCTGCAACAGGACAAGGATAATATTTTATTAAATATTCTCGGGTTAAGTCGCGTGTGATGTTGAGATTTACTCGACATTTCGTCTCTCCTTTTGGAGCCATTTTCAAGAGTATGGGAGTTAGGGGATTGTTGAGGTGGTTTGTTTACGGGGTCGCAGTCTTGCTGGTCCCCGGGTCAATTTGGTGGATGCCTCAGAGGCGTGGATTGGTCTCTGAGAGCTGGAGGAAGGTTGGGTTGTGTTTGTGTTCGGTTTAGGTTGACTACGGGACCTCAATCTGACTACTCCTTAAGTCGAGGTGTTATTGGTTTGGTTAGTGGATGTGTTAGGGGCTTGGTTTTGTTCTTGAGATTTAGATTGGGTATGTGCGTGTGTGTGATTTAGTTTAAGTTGATGTCTGGTCCTCAGATTGAAATTTTTTTTTCTCTTACCTTTTTCATTCAAATTCTTCGGATTTTGATTTTTAGATTTTGGTTATCTGCAGGGCCTTAGTTCCTCTTCCCCTGCTGTCCCCCCCCCCCTCATCCAAAATATTTTAATTAAAACTTATTAAAATAAATTATTTAAGGTTGTTCGGACAGTACATCGTAAGTCATAATAGAATCTAAATTTTTTTTTTTAATAAAATTAAAAATTTGAATGCCAAAATTCCTTATTATAATTTAGTCGTGACCTATCATAGTTTCTAATTGGATTAAGTTAATAATTTAATTACCAAAAATAATAAATGAATGACTTTTGACTTGAGCAGTATTTCACGTAATATAGAACTGGCAACATTGCATTCATCAGCTGTTTATTTTAAATCTTAAAAGCCTTAAATTTTATTTTATTTAATATATTACAATGATTAATGCAAATCAGTTTAAATACAATGGACGATTTGCGAGAAAAAATATCGTAAAATTGAAAAAAAAAATGTAACTGACAGCGAGAAAAGAGTATTATTTTATGCGACGTTGCCAGGCTGGTCTGAGACTCGTGACTTCCTTATTTTTAAATATTGGCGACTGTCATTTTGGAGAATTTTTTTGACTTTCTTGTTAAAATATCTTTAAAAGCCTTCGGCAGAAACTCTTGATTTTATTTTTAACGTATTCCTCGGAAGTGAATTGATAAAATGTAAGTTTTTTGTTTTTGTATCTATGGGTCGTTTTGATAACTTACCTCCCAACATTAAAATACCTCCCTATGGGGAAATACATTGTGTCCTTCAGCTATTTTAATGCTGAAGGACACACACAATGTATTTCCCCATAGGGAGGCTATTTTAATGTTGGGGTAGGTAAGTTATCAAAACGACCCATTGCAAAGGTGGCTATATAATTCGATATGTGTGCATTTCGTCGACATTCCCCATAGACTACATGTTAAATTTCAATTTTTTAAATAATTAATTACACGATAACCCTGGGTCAGATCTGCTTCAAAATTTTATTTTAAACGTATGTGATAGTGATTAATAACATATTAAAAAATTAGCTTTTAACTCATATATTCTCATTTTAAAATTTGGTTGTGGACATTTCTCTTTGAGTGAATGGAATTGAATGCATAATTATATATATATTTTTTTTATTATTATTACCATCATTTGGTATTATGTAGAAATCAATCCGGGTATTTCATCAATCCATCTCTGGGTATTAATAATAATAATAATAATAATAAGCTTGTTGGCAGTCTAACTTGATTAGCCTAATCTTTATTATGGTTCGACTATATAGATTACTATCTTGATGAATAACATCTGAGCTTCGTTTCCTTTTCTCAAGCAAGAGCAGTAAGGGCTCTAAAGAATAATGTCTTAATTATAACTGGCGTGACTAAACTTACATTACAGGTGGGCTCACTGCTGTAGTGTGCTAGGAAGTTGACTTTTACAAAGAAGATACGCGTTCAAATCCTGGGCTTGAGGGATTTTTTCATTAAATAAAAATATTTATTTAATTAAATATAAGCAACTTGTGGTTTCTTTCTTGGACGGAATTTGACAGGTAGTATGTTTTTTTTCTGGTATAATTTTTAAAAAAGTAAAATCAATAAATTTTCAATAATATTTATTTGTGGTTTACAGGTGCGCTATCATGTTTCGGCCACCATGAGAGCCATCATCAGAACTGAAACAATACACATATATATAAAACAAGATAATTATATTTAGTCAAAATTCAAAATTCTTTTTTATGGCAATTTGAAAAAAATACTCCGTTATAAATTTATTAATAAGTATAAATACGTCATTCGAAAGACACACTATTTTGTTTTTATAAAAATAAAATTGAAATTAATCTAACAGAAATTAATATGTTGTTCTAATATTTACCCAAAAATTCATCCACATAACAAAAGGTCTTAAGGTGTAATGTATATGTTTTAACAATTATTTCTATATTATTTATGATTAAAATTAATGATTATTGAACTTAATTTCTGTACGTCAGGTGTGTTCTAAACTGACAGATATTAGCAACAAAAACAAATAGAATTGATTATACCAGATTAATTATACCAGAAAAAAAACGACATACTACCTGTCAAATTTCGTCCAAGAAAGAAACCACAAGTTGTTTATATTTAATTGTATTAATTTGGACTGCTTCCACCATTTTATCAAATTATTTATTTAATGTACAAATCCTCAAGCAGGCACTGGATTGGAATCAGGGCCGGAACTAGGAGATTTTTTAGGGGGGGGGGGGGCAAAATTTAATTTGCCGCCCACTCCTTAAAATTTTCTATACAAAATTCATATCATTTTACCTTCTTTTTTAGTAAATCTTTCTTTAATTGCCGCCCCCTGATATCTGCCGCCCGGGGCACACGCGCCCACTGCCCCCCCCTAGATCCGGCCCTGATTGGAATATTTGATCTCACCACAATAGCCCACAGGCAATTCTACGAGGAGTTGCTGTGACATTCCGTCCTGTGGAAGGGACGTAAAGAAGGTTCCCTCTCAATGATGCATTCTTCGAAAGGAATCCCTCCTCAACTAGGACATCCTCCCTAGAATAGAAGAGATTGGATAAAATGAACCAGAAATAAGGATTAGTTCACTAGCTAAAAACAAACGCAGAAGGAGCAGTTAGAGATAGGAAATGATGTAACTTCACGGGGTGCCGGTAGTTGGCTACGGCCAGAGGCCGGTTGGCTTTGAGGTGTGTGTCTTCGTGCACGAAAGCACCTCGGGTAAATAAACGCGGGGATCCCGATAGGAATTTCAAATAATAATAACTCACATTTCATAACTTTGATCAACATTATGAAATATTTCTTTTCACGTTAGGGTTAGTACAGTTCATGACATTATCACTAACAAGCTTAAACAGGCTACCGCAAAACATGTGCAATATGGGGATTTGTGGGAAATTGACTCCGACACCAAGACAAAGAGTACTTTGCAGCCGGGATAAAAAAGCTAGTAACCCATTAGGACAAGTGCATAAATGGTGATGGGGGATTATACTGAAAAGTAGGAAAATTCTAAAATAAACGGTTGTTTCTTCAGGTTTCCAAAAAAAGAATAAGGCCTGCAACAGTGTGAAGATAGCCATGATGATCCCCAACAGATCCAGGCAGCAGATTTTGTAAAAATGACACTTTAATTCAAAGATTTTCCGTGCACTTGCGCGTCCTACGGACGGTATTTCAATAAGTGCGCCTACAAATGGCAAATTCCTAAATTCGGCCTTAAATATAAAATTTTAACTCCTTTTTTTTAAACAAGAGTGTATGTTTTGTGTTGTTGAGACCAAGAGCTCCCCGGGTATCGAATCCAGAATCTCCAGCCTTTCCGGGGCATCGGTGTTCTATCCATTGCACCAGGCCTCGATTTACACCAACAAAAACTCACTTCCCCCTATATTCAAATAAACCGTGCATTTCCCCAACAAAGTAGTTAAACTTAAAGATAAACTTCTCACTTCTCCTCTGCTATTTAAACAAATAGAGGAACAAACATCTATGTCTGCTCTAACCGACTCACTCCACTTTGCGGAACTCATTTTTTACTTTCTCTTACCTATGTATATATGTAATATATATATAGAGAGAAAGTATTGGATTCATGTCAAAAATTCGATGTCGAGATTTTGATGGATCTTCACGTTTTGAGGTCCCCTGAATCCAAAAAAGTGGTTTTCGCGACATGGTCTGTCTGTGTGTGTGCTGTGTGTGTGTGTGTGTGTGTTCACTTTTAAGCATGAAGGAATTGAGCTATGAGGCTGAAATTTTATATTTAAGTTAAACACCCCCGGGACCGGAAAAATAAGCTTTTAATCAAAATCGGCCAAAGAGTACTAGTACTTTACTGATGTACTTTTTCAGTTTTTTTCGATTTTCTCAAAATTCGCTCTAACGATTTTGATTAAAATTCAAAAATCAATTATTTTTTAGATGCTCTTTCAAATGTATATTCTCGTTTTGCCCTCAAAATTGTTTGAAGACCACTTTACTCTTTGTGCTCATAGGAAAGATAGGGAGAAATGGTTGCCATGGTAACAAAATATAAATATTTTCCCATACTTATAAATTTTACATCTGAATTCAAATATTCCCTACTGCCGGGAACTAAATACATGTCGACACAAAAAATCTGGTGTGACAAGCACAGTACACAACTTTCGATTACCGAAGGTAAGAGAAAGTTGTGTGCTGTGCGCCAGTCACCCCAGATTTTTTACTCATACAACCTCAATTTTGATCGCAATACTTTCTATCAATATATATATTTGTTGTATATATACCGTATATATATACTTTTTAATTTGGGTTTAAGCAAAAATAGAGATATTCAATTACCAAAGAGGGGATTTATTTCCTAAGTAAAATAATACTTTTTCTTTTCAACTTAATAATTAAAGCAAGAATATTTAGTTACCTATTGGCTTTCATCTAACTCCCTTCTAAATCCTCTAAGGTTTAAGAAGCACTACAAGTGCTTTGCCCGCCTCTTAAGCCCTTGAAGCTAATTAATCTCAATTTAGGCCCATGTTATAAATTAAGTATTTTCCTTCTTCTGCACTTTTGCATATGCGTGTTTAAATTCATGATTATTTGAAGAGAAGTGGACAGAGGCAATCAAAATAAAATAGACGGAATTACAAACACTAGGTCTTAAGTTTCAAAGATTAATTAAATTTGCTGATGAATGCAATGTTGCCAGTTCTATATATACTGCTCAAGTCAAAAGTCATTCATTTATTATTTTTGGTAATTAAATTATTAACTTAATACAATTATAAACTATGATAGGTCACGACTAAATTATAATAAGGAATTTTGCTTTTATTAAAAAAAAAATTTAAATTCTATTATGACTTACGAGGTACTGTCCGAACAACCTTAAAAGAAACATATTTATTTATTTATTTATTTTTAATAATAAGGCAAAGTTTCTATTGGAAGGACACATGCCCTAAAGTTTATTTTTTCTCTCTGCATCTTGGTGGTTTATCCTACAAAACTGTCTAAGATTTATTTTGATTTAGAGCTCGAAGTAGAGTATTGGATTCGAATTCAATCGATATATATATATTTCAAAAAAAGTTTTAACTGATCAATCCTATAAAAGAAAGAAAGAAAAAAATATTCGTATTCAATGGGAAAATTTAGTTAAAGAAAGATTTAAGACAATACAATGGAATTTAAGAGAGACCCGTCCCTTAGTCATTTCTTCTTATGAGTCACCACAAACATGGGAGTTTCCTCCCATCACCTACACTTTGACTTCATAGCAATTAACCGACAAGTCGATAACTTAAACTAGATAATAGAAGTGGAAATTCCATTTTTATAACTTTTTACTAAAATATATAATTCGCTAATATGTCTGTCGGTTTGTTACGTACTGCCGGCGACACAAGTGTCTGATGTCCTCGAGAGTGGAGCCTTGAGCCATGGGCGTCCGCAGGGGGGGGGCAACCAGGCACTTGCCCCCCCTCCTGGAAAACTAAAATGATACAAAAAAATGTATAAAACAAAAAAAAATACAAAAAATGCTTCTCAGTATACATCCACCTTGCCACGGTGAGAAAGCTTTAAATACTAAGAGATGTATAACATTATTAATATCAAAGTACGTTTTTTTTTAACTTATTCGAAGTGACTTGCCCCCCCTGCAAAAAATCCGCGGACGCCCTTGCCTTGAGCTTAG
>JAKCPI010013972.1:0-22665 GCA_023213315.1 Euborellia annulipes
AACCTACATAGATTTTCTTAACTACGAATTGAAATTTTTTTTTCAAACTCCCGAACAAAAATCATTTATGATTTAAAACTTGCAGAAAAAACAACAAGTCAATGCGTCAATCGGTTAAGTAAGATTCAATCATAGAAGATTCCATTTCATCCAATTAAAAAATACTTCGGCAAGAACAAGAAGCCAAGTCACCAATAGTCATTAATAATGAATCAATCGGCTGCTAAATGGGTTGGCGCCAGCCAAGAGCCCAAGAGCTAAGGGCAAATGCGAAGGGCCTGTGCCATCGATTAGCGCCCAAAAAGGGCTCCTCTCTCTTTCTTTTTTTTTTTTTAAAAGATGCTTTGGTACTTGTCCATTAGTTTAAAGTGATAAATATCATCTTTATTTTATATTGAAAATGAACATTGAATTAAATTATTTCGATACTTAAAACAAAATGGGTTTTGTCTTTTCATGAGTCATTCATCCATTAAGAGTTCGATAAGTATAGACATGTTTAAACATTCATTTTTTACGCCCTCGGGGCTCGGTGTAGGGGTTAGCGTGCTATTCTCGTATACCAAAAGTCGCGGGTTCGGACCCCAGGCAGTCCGATGATTTTATTTAAGCCAATTGGATACCAAATGGCTTAAATAAGAATGCCTGGACCCCATATATGTATATTAATCAATAACGGATATCGTAAAAGTTTTAAATGGCCTAAGTTGCCGAAAAGACTGTGTGAAGGTGAATGAGAAAAAGTGTGTGTTAAAAAAAAAAAATTCATTTTTTGCAAGATCAAATAAAAAATCTGAGCATCTGAGGTGGCTCAAAACATTTTGCAAGTGCTGCACAGCATCAGGACGTCTCTTTAAAGGGGCGCTTTATGAGTTTTTTTTTTTTTTTAATCAAATAGGAAGAATGAATGAGCAAACAGCTAGTTATATTTCAATTTATTAATAAATCAGGGCCGACGTTTCGGTCACATATGGAACCATCCTCAGGGCCAGATTAATGTCTGAAAATATATATAAATTATTTTAATATTTTTTTTAGGGACACGAAATTTTTGCTGTCGTGCTAAAATTTTTTTTTGTGGAACCAAATTGTTCCGTCACGTGGAATTTTTTTTTTTTTGCGAAAGTTCCGTCTCATGAAAATCATTTTAGGGACAAGGAATTTTTGCCGGCTTGCGAAAAAAATCATTTACGGAACCAAATTATTCCGTGACGCGGAAAATTTGTGCTCTCGGGTGTCTGTCCCTCCCCTCCCCGCGCATTGCGGGGGGTGTTATTTACACCCCTGCGCTTTTGGCCGAAATTAAAATGGAAGCCGAATTTCGGTTATCATAAAATTTTTTTTAGGTAAAGTATAGATACTTCCGATTGAAGTATTTAATCCAAAAATTGATGCAGAACAGTGTGACATTGTTACCCCAATTTGATCAACCTGAGGATGGGAGCGATGCGTTTCCGAAACGTCGATAGTCTACTTTTTCTTTCTTGTTCTACAATCATCAATTTCATAGTTTTAAAATAAACTTATCTCGTTGTCTTTTTGGCACCTTCGACATTTATACTTGATTGGATTTCTAGAGCAATTATTATTAGATGGAGGTGATTTTTTTTTTTTTTTTTTTGTTCAGTGATCAAGGTGAACAGACAGAGAGATTGAAGGGCTGATGGTTGGCTCTAAGGGGTGGGGAGGAGGGAGATAAGTAATCGAGTGTCTCTTGATGGAGCTGTTGTGTCTCTCTTGTTCTTTCTCTCGGGATTCGCACCCAGAAGCCATCAATAACAAGAGAAGAGACAGCACAAGCCCCAGGCAGTTAGTTCTCTGCCAGAATAACACAATGCAACAAGAGCACAAGTCACACACCCTTTCCTTCCCCCCCCCCCCCCCCCCTCACCCTTGATCACACACACCACCAATAATATATAACTCTTTGATTAACATAAGCATATGACTGAAAGAAATATTAGGAAAATTAATACATATTTTTTTTTTAAAGCTCCGTATAACCCTTGACCTATGATCAGAGGTAGAGCGTTGGTGCCAAAAGTCGACTGTTCGCATCCCGTTCCAGACGTGAAATTGATTTCAAGTGAATTGGACAACAATCAATTGAAATAAATAGGGATGCGAGCTAAATGGCCTCAGATGCCGAAAAAGATCTTAAACAAATTAAAAAAAAAATCTGATGTGATTGTCGCACAGAACACATCTTTCGATTAACGAAAGTAAGAGAAAGTTGTGTTCTGTGCGACAATCACACCAGACTTTTCGTGTCGACATATATTTAGTTTCCGCCGATATATTAGAATTCAAGATTTTTTTGCCCTCGGGGCTTGGTGTAGAGGTTAGCGTGCTAACCTCGTATACCAAACGTCGCAGTGGGCTGAAATAGGAAAAAAGCGGCCATAATTCGAAAATCTGGTGTGTTGGCGCACAGGCACAACTTTCTCTTA
The DNA here is from genome assembly GCA_023213315.1 of Euborellia annulipes. Taxonomy (NCBI): domain Eukaryota; kingdom Metazoa; phylum Arthropoda; class Insecta; order Dermaptera; family Anisolabididae; genus Euborellia; species Euborellia annulipes. The sequence goes on from JAKCPI010013972.1 coordinate 2,451, forward strand.
CCTTCGGTAATCGAAAGTTGTGTACTGTGCTTGTCACACCAGATTTTTGTGTCGACATGTATTTAGTTCCCGGCAGTAGGGAATATTTGAATTCAGATGTAAAATTTATAAGTATGGGAAAATATTTATATTTTGTTACCATGGCAACCATTTTCTCCTATCTTTTCTATGGAGTGCAAGAGTAAAGTGGTCTTCAAACAATTTTGAGGGAAAACGAGAATATACATTTGAAAGAGCATCTAAAAAATAATTGATTTTTGAATTTTAATCAAAATCGGGTTAGAGCGAATTTTGAGAAAATCGAAAAAAACTGAAAAAGTACATCAGTAAGGTACTAGTACTCTTTGGCCGATTTTGATTAAAAGCTATTTTCCGGTCCCGGGGGGTGTTTAACTTATATATAAAATTTCAGCCTCATAGCTCAACTCCTTCATGCTTAAAAAAGTGAACACAGAACACACACACACACACACCCACACACACCACCCACCCACCCACAGACAGACCATGTCGCGAAAACCACTTTTTGGATTCAGGGGACCTCAAAGCGTGAAGATCCATCAAAATCTCGACATCGAATTTTTGACATGAAACCAATACTTTCTCTCAATATATATATTACATATATACATAGGTAAGAGAAAAAAAATGACTCAAAATATAAAACCAACGTTTTGCACACCAATAAAAGACTATATGTGGACCTCAGGACAATAATTCATTTTTTTTTACCCAACCCAAAACCAGGTGTATAGAGCGTTAAAGTGGGCAGAAAACTTACCAACTTTCTTTGCGTTTTAAGTCGATATTCGGAAATTTTTTCATGTATTAATATTGATCCAATTTTAATGAATTTTTTTTTTGAATCATAGATAAATTTATCTTCTTTCTGAAAATATTTTGGTTTTTCTTGTATTTCAGTTATTTATTTTTAAATAAATTTTTTTTGTAGTTAAAAAAAAGCAATATAAATTTTTTTCAATTTCAAAAAATTATATGGGATCCAAGCGGATCCCGAACAAACTCAATAGATCCTGAAACTAGAATACTTGTAGAACATGATTGCATTGAAACTTTTTGCCCGAATTTGCCAGCCGAATTTTTATTAATTTTTTTATACCAAACAAAAACAAGTGATCCCTCAAACCAATTGAACCTCTCTGCTACAGACAATATTGAAACGTGACAAAGGGAGAGGACAAAATAAAATCACATATGAGAACCATAAAATTTTACGGTGGGGCCCCAAATTTTCATCTTTTGAAAAAATAATCATGAAAAGGAAATATCCAAATATTTGAAAATTTATCTTTTCTTGTCTATATTCTTATTAATATTATTGAAATAACTATATTACTTTCTTACCTATGTATATATGTAAATATATATAGAGAGAAAGTATTGATCCATGGCAAAACCTCGAAGCGAAATTTTGAATGATATACACGTTTTGAGGTCCCCTGAATCCAAAAAAGTGGTTTTCGCGACATGGTCTGTCTGTGTGTGTGTGTGTGTCTGTGTTCACTTTTAAGCATGAAGGAATTGAGCTATGAAGCTCAAATTTTATAATTAAGTTAAACACCCCCGGGGTTTTAATCAAAATCGGCCAAAGAGTACTAGTACTTACTGATGTAGTTTTTCAGTTTTTTTCGATTTTCTCAAATTCGCTCCAACGATTTTTTTTTTAATTCAAAAACCAATTATTTTTAGATGCTCTTTAAATGTATATTCTCATTTTGCGATTGAAATCTTCTGAAGACCACTTCTCTTGTACTCCATAGAAAAGATAGGAGAAATGGTTGCCATGGTAACAAAATATAAATATTTTCCCATACTTATAAATTTTACATCTTGAATTCAAATATTCCCTACTGCCGGGAACTAAATACATGTCGACACAAAAAATCTGGTGGACAAGCACAGTACACAACTTTCGATTACCGAAGGTAAGAGAAAGTTGTGTGCGTGCGCCAGTCACACCAGATTTTTTTTGAGGGGGGCTCATCTTTAAATATCCCTCTCCTCCATACTCTAAAATATTTTTAAAATACCATATATCCCTGAACCCCAAGGGGTCAGAGCCTCTCAAAGAGAAATTTTTGTTTTTATAAATATTTGGGGGCCTCTGATTTAAACATTCACACTTTTTCTCATTCACACTCACACTCACACACATTCATACAGCTTTCCAACCAGGCCATATAAGACTTTTACATATCCGTTATTAATAAATATACATATATGGGGTCCAGGCATTTTATAAGCCATTTGGTATCCAATTGCTTAAATAAAATCATCGGACTGCCGGGGTCCGAACCCGCGACGTTTAGTTGATATGAGGTTAGCACGCAACCCCTAGCCAGCCCGGAGGGCCGGGGGCCTCTGATGGCTCGGGTCCTGAAGCGGACCGCCCCCCCCCCCCCCCCCGGTACGCCAATGCTTCAAGATGTAATAAAATTTATAAACATGGGGAAAATATTTATATTTTGTTACCATGGCAACCATTTCTCCTAACTTTCCTATGAAGTACAAGAATAAAGTGTGCTTCAAACAATTTCGAAGACAAAACGAGAATATACATTTGAAAGAGCATCTAAAAAAATAATTGATTTTTGAATTTTAATCAAAATCATATAATTTGAAGAGAAGTTGCTGTTGATGTTATGGAATGGGAAAGAGCAAGTACAGGTGCAGCAAATAAAGAGAGCCTTTGGATGCCAAATGCCGAAAAGGAGACGTTTCGGACAAAATATTTGTTTTATTCAAAAGCTTCGTGTCACGTCCCAGGGGGGTGCCTAACTTAAATATAAAATTTCAACCTTCTAGCTCTTTCCGTTCTTGAGATATTTTGTTCACAGACAGACACACACACAGTCACACAGACAGACCATGTCGCGAAAACCACTTTTTTCGATTCAGGGGACCTCAAAACGTGAAGATCCATCAAAATCTCGATATCGAATTTTTGACATGAATCCAATACTTTCTCTCTATATATATTAACATATAAGCTTAATTATATAGAGCTAAGAGAAAGTAAAAAGAACTTGAATAAAATAAAAATTCTAATATACTGCCGTAAACTATTAATAATTATGTCAACAGAAAAATTCTCGAGTGAAAAACATAGAACATAACTTTACGATGGTAAGAGAAGGATGAGTGCTGTGCGACTAATCACGCCATATTTTTTTTTGTTTGAGATTTGGGATTTTTTTTTTTTTAGTTTAAAGGATAGAAATTTGCTTTTTGTCTACTGAATCAAAACTGTTGAAAATATAGAAGGAAGGGACTGACATGTAAAGAATAGAAGGACTGTCAGTCTCAGCTCGGGTAGCTCGTGGTCGCCATCCACGTACCCACAAGATGTGGGCCCCGGAGCAATTTAATATATTTTATATCTTAAATTCAAATGTACCGTACTGTTGGAAATTAAATATATGTCGACACAAAAAATCTGGTGCGACCAGTCACACCAAGGGCGGATACAAGGAGGGGGTAAAGGGGGTAATTATCCCCCATGAGATTTGAAAAAAATACTTTTTTTTCGAAAAAAAATTTATTTTTAATGTAAAATTTTAAAAATTAATAACTTGAAAATTTGTTTTGCATTTATATTATGGCAAACAAGTACAGAATGCGCCTTTAAATTTCCGAAATTAAGAAAAAATAGTGTGCTGTGCGACCACACCATGTGCGAGTCACACCAGATTACCTCCCCCCCCCCGAGAAACTCCTCTGGATTCGCCCTTGAGTCACACTAGATTTTTTTTTCAATTACTTTGACCGAGAACCGAATCTATCATCTTTATAAGTTTCTAAAACTTAAGAAACATGTTCAACAGATGTTTTTTTTTTCCATTATGAAAAAGAAAGGAAGGGAAATAAATAAATACTTGTGCATTGTTGGTGTAGAATAGAAAGAAGGTATTTCGTTAATCGAGATCTAATTGATATAATAGAATAAATTGGCAAAAGAGCGAGAGAGCAAATCTGTTAAGTCCAAGTGTCTGGCCCTTTGCCCTGATGTTTCTGCTCCCTCCTTCTCTCTTTCGTTCGCGCCCCTTATGTTACCCCCCTAAATCTCGATTGGTCCAGATGCGCGTGGCTCGGCTCCACCCTTGACGCTCATTGGCGGATGGTAACTCCACCCCCTAGGCACCCTCGATAGGGTATAAAGGGCCGGAAAGGGCGCGCGCGCCGCCACCTGACTTCGGTCTCTCGTCGGACGTGTATCACCAGATAGAGAGAGCCAGCCAGCCAGCCCTTCGCCTCGTTTCTGACACACACGCGGCGGCGCCCTTCACATTCAACACGGTAAAGGACGACTCTTGAATATTTACCTCTACCTCACCTTATAGTAATAGTATGTCTTAATTTTTTTCTCTCTCTCACTGCTCTTTTGTAATTTTTTTTTTTTTTTGCAAAAAATATATTAATAAATTAGGGTTTAAGGTGCGCGTCTCGAAAAACCGTTAAGGCACGATTGACTCGAGGGGGCAAGAGATGGCGTTAGTGTTCCCCATAGGAATACAAGGGACAAATTGCATTTCATTCTAGACCTTCCAGCTATTTAATTAAAGGCAAAAGATTAATTATTTTTTAACACAATGATTACTAATTTAATTATCTACAACTTATAGAGCTCCCTTTTTTTAAAATATTCTTTTATTTAATGCGATTAATCTAAAAAAAAATTTTTTTTTTTCGAAAATCAAAAAAAGGGCTTCTATTATTTGTAGATATTTTAAATAGCTTTAATTTAAAAAAAATTTGAGGTCGATAGTTTCAAAATTGTGGCCGCGGAATCTCCCAAAATTAGCATCCCGAGACGCGCACCTTAAGCTAATATTTACATCATGCCAGTAAATTTACGTTGCTTGTAAAAATGTAAATGAAAGGTAAGATAATTAAATTTAAAGTTAATTAAAACGTCAGATGTTTATTTTTTATAATAATTATTTAATCTCTTAAATAAATTATTATAAAAAATAAACATCTGACGTTTTAATTAATTTTAATCTTAACTTTCATCATGTACACGTCAGAAATAGAGGAATATATTCAACATACTTTTATAAACCGTCATCGCTCTTGGTAAATGTTAAATGGCTTAAATCCTGTTAGAATTTATGCATTTTTTTTTCAAAAGCATCTAATTTCTGCTCTTCAGAAACGTAAATTTTCTTTTATTCGCGTATCTCATAAGATAAGCAAGAATCGCCCCCCGGGCTTGGAGTAGTTGGTAGCGTGCCTATTTTCTATAACAAGGGTCGCGGGTTCGGACCCCAGGCAGTCCGATGATTTTTTTTTTTTTAACATTCACACTTTTTTCTCATTGCCCCACACACATAATCACAGTCTTTTCGGCAACTTAGGCCATTTAAGACTTTAAACGATACTGAATGTTTAATATTTCTATTGGGGCATTCTTATTTAAGCCAATTGGTATCCAAATGGCTTAAATAAAATCATCGTAATGCCTGGGGTCCGAACCCGCGACGCACGCTAACCTCTACACCAAGCCCCGAGGGCTTAAATGGATTAAGTTGCCGAAAAGACGATGTGAATAAGTGAGTGAGAAAAAAGTGTGAATGTTTAAAAAAAAAAGCAAGAATTTATTTCTCATTTCTTTATCTTTTTTTTTTTCTAATCCTTTTCGGCTACTGAGGTCATTTAGGGGTGATAAATTTATTTATTTATTTAAATAATATAAAATAGTATCGATGGCTACCGGAGGGCGTTCCACACGCTGATTGCCCGGGGTCACTTAACCGCAACGATTGTGGTGACTGTTGCTCTTCTCCGATGCCAGGTCCCCGGCTATTTCTTTATCTATTAACTTGTTAGGTGATTTTTTTTTTACTTCCGTATTTACCGGAGGAATTCCTTTATATCGTAATTTTTTTCTCCCCTTCTTTTCCGATTTTGAAAATAATTGAAATTGTCTTTTTTTAAACCATTTCAAAACAGGATTATAATGTTAAGTTGAATGAAAATTATTCTGTACGTTAACGAGCTTCCTTTATCTAAGTTGTTGTCATAACTCGTGCATTTTTTCACCTGCTTTATGTTGGGGAAAAAAGTGAATTTGAAGTTGTTGGGAGAAATGACTCAACTGATAGATGTCTGTGGAATTTACTGAGGTAGGGTTCTGAGGGTCTTTTATGATAGACCATAAACCATCTCTTTTCAGCAATATATAGGAGCTTTTTTTATCTCAATATTTAAACTTTTTTTAATTTCATCTTGTTATTTGGAAAAAATTAACTTTTTCAAAATTTGAAAGAAACTTGTATCCCAATTTTTAAAAAATTTCTCCGATATCTATAGATTTTATAATAATATCTAAGGGTGTTAAAATATTCTTATTAAGAAAAAAATCTGGTGTGACAAGCACAGAACACAACTTTGATTACCAAAGGAAGAGAAAGTTGTTTGAGGAGAGGGGATTGCAAAAACCTCAAAATTTTAGAACTTTTTCATTTTTATTTTGTTTTCTAACTCATAAACTAAGCATATTTTGTGCACCAGAGTACAATACAAAGTTGTAGAGCATTAAATTTGCTAAAATTTCGTTATTAAAGGGTATTTAGACAATTAACCGAGATACGGCCGATCAAAGTTTTATTTGTTTTACATTTCGAAGAACTTGGTCTAACTTTGATCGGCCGTATAGGGCGTGCGTCTACCTTTGGACTAGTGGCATTCATCTTAATTAGTCGGGGGATTTGATAAATATTTAACATGTGATTTATTTTTGAATAATTATTAATTAAATATATTGAGATTATTTGAAGTTTGTCGACTTTAAGAAAAAATTGCTGTATCCGTGGCTGTAATAATACATCATATCAGAAACTGGAATGAATGTGAAAGTGAAATTTTATAAATTTCCAGATAGCCACATGAAAATAGCAAAACGTAAACAGTGGATAAAAACAGTAAAAAATTATGACTAAGTCAAAATTAATTAAAAATATATTATATAATTAAAATGAATTTTGAGATTAAACTCGACGCATGTAAATAACTCATTTTGTTAACCAGGTTCTTAATATTTATGACATTTATTTCATAATAAAAACTTAACCTTAAAACTTTTTTCCATTTCAGAGAAAATCCAAAAGACTGGGTACCAAATCAAAATTCGAGAATTTGTAGTAATACTCATTTTATAACCAACGAAAAATCGGAACATCCGTCTTATATTCCCTCGATTTTTCCTGGAAGCAAAAATATTTTTAAAAAATATACAATCCTTGTGAGGTATCCGGCTATTAAAAATTCGTGAATTACTAAAAGCTGCTAGTACTAATAAATAATAAACTAATAAGTACTAATAAATCCTCTTTTTGGTCACAAAGACCTATTCACCCCAGAAGAAGTAGATGAAACATAACCTGCAACATTGCTTCTGTAAGGATACATATTGAACGAATTAAGAACTTTAAAATTTTATCTAAAGTTCCAAATTCATTATTTCCTCATATTGATGAGAACTTGAATATAAAACGAATGATTTGGATTTAAATGTGACTTTGCGCTTATGACACTTTCAAAGAATTTGTTTTTCAACTACCGCATAGACATGATTTGAGTTGAATATTTTTTTCTCTTTTTCATCATTGTGGCCGCGTATAATATTACTGACAACTAGTTGAAATCAGTATTTTTATTATTTTTTCCATTTTTTTAAATATTTTATGTTGTTTGCAATGAATGTTTACATTCCACAAAGATTTGTCAAAAGAACACTAGACAGCGCTTACTTAGGCTATAGTGCTGCCTCTATGTTTCACGCACGATCCCTATCTCGGTTAATATTGGGTCTAAATGTTCGATTTATTAACCCAATCTTAGCAAATTTAATGCTCTACAACTTTGTCATGTATTAAAATTCACAAAATATGTTTAGTTTGCGAGATAAAAAAGGAAAAACTGAAAAAGTCAAAAAGAATCTCGAAATGAAAAAAAAAAACTTTGATCAGCCGAATTCTCGGTTAAATTTTGGTCTGAAAATTCGTTTTATCAACCAAATTTTATACTCTTTCTAATTTATTATGGGGGAGTGCACAAAATATGCTTAGTTTAAGAGATATAAGCGAGAAACTGAAAAAAAAGTACACACATTTTGAGTTTTTTTTTTATTTTCTCCAACCCCTGTACGAATTAAACAAAAGCAAACACTAAAAGATGAAAATTGAATTTAAGTTTTTTTTTCGGTGTCTAGAAGAGGAATTCGCATAATTCTTTATTTAAAATTCATTTATTGTCCAAAGGGATGGTTTATGGTTATCCTAAAAGACCCTCAAACCCTACCTCAGGTAAATTCACACAGACAGTGCATATGTAGTGGTGAGTCAATTGGGCTGCCTAACAGTAGGCGTCTTTCAAATTGCTCGGGGTGCAAATGTTTATGTTCCCCATGGTATCTTCTAAAGCTATCAGTGGTGGGCAGGCGGGCCAAATTTCAGAAATAATTTTTCTTTCTTGTTAACCACTTATGAGGTAATAATCTTTTAGTGATATGCACAGTGAGGGACAATATTAAGTCCCACCCATCTACTTGTGATTATTTCATTGTTTTTAAAAAAAATATTTTATATTTTTTAATAGAAACTTCCTGGTTCAAACCGAGGAAATTTCCAATTTTCTTTTATAAAAACAATGAAATAATCACAAGTAGAAAACGCATGGGAGGTGAGGGACTTAATATTGTCCCTCAGTGTACCTTTTCAATTTATTAATCCATATATCATATTCTTAAGGCTCTAGCTATCAGGTGGGGACTTAATTGTGACTCTCACTGCACCATATAGTTAACGTTTATGTTCATTTGAAGAAACTTTGCGGGACTCACATGGCTCCCGGCGGGCCGCATGCGACCACCATGACCACCCCTGTTCTAAAGTTGAAAGCCGTTCAACAAAATTCACTCTTTAATTAATTCATATCTAAAGTAATTGTTTTTAATTAGATATATAATTCCGAATCATTTTAAAATGAAACTTTTATTTGATCCTCTCAAATTTTTACGCTCTTCTATCAGCATATCGCGTTACAAGCTGTCAAGGGCCGTGACGCTTCAAGCCATGACGTCACAAGCCGAGACGACAAAAATTGGAAAGTTGAAATTTAATATATATATGACGAATTATAAAAAATAATTGTGAGATTTAATTATTCAATTTTTAAATTGATAAAATATAATTTTTAAAATAATTTAAAATTAATCAAATCATCAATTACTAAATAAATATTGTTCTCAGTTTTTAACATGCCTCTATTGATTTCCCATTTTCCAATTATTAAGTTAAGATTAAAAACGCGATTTTAATACCCTTAATTGAATAATTTTCTGAAAATTTTCAGTTAAACGCCTACGATCCGAAAAAAAGTTTCACTTGCATCGTGGTTTCATAAAACCATACAACGATTTTTTTTTACTTTTTCTTTTGCACTGATGACCAGTCGTGATGCAGGTCGAAATATTTACGAAATAAAGATTTGGGAGGCGTCCTTTTTAATGCTGGTTTTTATTCTCCGGTTCTTTCCTTAAATAATATCAATATTTTTTTCAATAATTTTCAAAATCATTCGGTGATAGAATTTTTTTCAAAGAATATTTTTCAAATATTTAAAATTTCTAAAAAGAGATCATCTCTAAATATCTGCAGATTCAAAATCGGCCCTAACCATCCATCTACTTTCATTATCCATCTCGCACTCTTTATTTCTCTTTATAGCTATACTAGCTATTATACTGTATTTATGACTCCCTTTCCACAAGCGCCCTTTTATCTATTCTAATCTAATTTAACAAATTCCCTTGCCAACGATTACAAAAAAAAAAAAAAAAAAAAATCACATCAAGCCCGAGTAAAAAATGATTAAAAATGATCGGGGGATACACACGCCCGCAGCAGGTCCGCATAGTGAACCTTGAGGAACACACAGGGATAGATATATAATTCCGAATCATTTTAAAATGAAACTTTTATTTGATCCTCTCAAATTTTTTACACACGTCCACACCAGGGGCACACAAAAGAGCTAGGAGGTTGAAATTTTATATTTCAATTCGGTATCTCCATGGGACGTGACACTAAGTTTTTGAACAAAATCGGCCAAAGAGTACTAGTACTTTACTGATGTAATTTTTCAGTTTTTTTTTTGATTTTCTCAAAATTCGCTCCAAAAATTTTGATTAAAATTCAAAAATCAATTATTTTTTAGATGCTCTTTAAAATGTATATTCTCATTTTGCCATTGAAATCTTCTGAAGACAACTTTACTCTTGTACTCCATAGGAAAGATAGGAGAAATGGTTGCCATGGTAACAAAATATAAATATTTTCCCATACATATAAATTTTACATCTTGAATTCAATCTAATGTAGAATCTACTGTCGGAAACTAAATATATGTCGAGAGAAAAAATCTGATGTGACAAGCACAGTACACAACTTTCGATTACCGAAGGTAAGAGAAAGTTGTGTGCTGTGCAACACACTGGAATTTTAAATACAAGTTCAATTATTGACTGTAGCCTCTTTCTTTCCAAACATCTTATCTACAGCCACGATCTGCTATTCAGTTTAATGAATAGTTTTTAATTCACAAAAAATACATTTTTGTTTGAATGCCATTAATTAAATTACGAGGGCAGGTGAATAAGTCCGGGACTTTTTAAATGAAAGTTTTTGGATAAAAAATTGTTTTATTTTTCAACGTAGTCTCCTTTGAGCTCTATACACTTTGTCCACCGTTTCTCCAATTTTTTGTTATCCCTTACAAAAAATAAGATTTGTCGAGGGCATCAAAATCATCTTTGAAGTCAAATCTCTTTCCGCCGAGCCATTTTTTCAGATTTGGAAACAAGAAATAGTCCCTCGGGGCTAAATCCGGAGAATAGGGCAGATGAGGGAATAATTCGTATCCCAATTCATGGATTTTTGCCATGGAACACTTTTTTCCATTTTCTTCTCAAATCACGAGGTAGTCTGCTATTAATGGATGTCATCAAAAACTAAAAGACCCGGCTGGTTCAAATTTCGACAGGAGTCAGCTGATAGTTGCCTGCTGACAGGAGCAGTGTTGCCATTTCAGTTAAGAAGCGGGAAATTCAAAAAGTCACGGACTTATTCACCTGCCCTCGTATCATAGATCCCTGGGAAGAAAAATTATTAATTTGTTTAATCTCTATTCAGAGCCGTCAATAGCATATGATTTTTGAACATGGAAAAATAAACTAGTTTAATTTATTTGGTTTTTTAGATAAAAAATATAAATTATTTTTTTAGATAAAAAAAAAAACTATTTTCATTTGCTCTCTCTCACTCTCCTCCCCTTTTTGGTTTCTCTCTTTTCCCTCCTGATCCAAATCAAATCACATCTCTCCCTGGCCATCTGTCGTTTTCTACATCTCAGCTCCCTTAACTAAATCACCACTACAGGGTGATTATTCATTAATAATGCCGTTTTTTACTTTCTCTTACCTCTATAGAAATGTTAATATATAGAGAGAGAAAGTATTGGTTTCATGTCAAAAATTCGAAGTCGAGATTTTGATGGATATACACGTTTTGAGGTCCCCTGAATCCAAAAAAGTGGTTTTCGCGACATGGTCTGTCTGTGTGTGTTCAATTTTAAGCATGAAGGAATTGAGCTATGAGGCTGAAATGTTATATTTAAGTTAAACACCCCCCCGGGACCGGAAAAATAAGCTTTTAATCAAAATCGGTCAAAAAGTACTAGTTCTTTACTGATGTACTTATTCACTTTTTTCGATTTTCTCAAAATTCGCTCCAACGATTTTGATTAAAATCCAAAAATCAATTATTTTTTAGATGCTCTTTAAAATGTATATTCTCATTTTGCTCTCAAAATTGTTTGAAGCACACTTTACTCTTGTACTCCATAGAGTAGACAGGAGAAATGGTTGCCATGGAAACAAAATATAAATATTTTCCCATGTTTATAAATTTTACATCTTGAATTTTAATATATCGGTGGAAACTAAATATATGTCGACACGAAAAACCTGGTGTGACAAGCACAGAACACAACTTTCGATTACCGAAGGTAAGAGAAAGTTGTGTGCTGTGCGCCAGTCACACCAGATTTTTTTTTTACAAATTGCGTTTATATTTTTCAAAAATTTTCCTCAATACTCGAATTAGGATTGTAGAATTTATTTTTATTTTTTGTATTTTAATTCACAATTGGAATGATTAGGCCAATCTTGCTATTGAGGTCACTCAAGTATTTTGTGAGCATTCTATGGGTTTTGCACTCAATTTATTAACAATTGTATTGTAGAGTTTTTAATTCTCTTGAGAAATGTTGCATGATTCACTAAATTCGGTCAGGCAAACACAAAATTTTTTTTTTATAACAAAATTTCTTTTAAAATTCAAAAAAGGTTACACTAAGGTTACCGGGCTACCGTGGGACATATCGATTCCTCGGTGTCACCCACGCGAGAGTGTTAAGTTATTTTTAAAGGGAGGCAACAAAAAAAAAATACGCATGATTCATTAAATTCAATAAATAAACAAAAAAATCGTTGGGTAAAATTTAAAAAATGTTACCATGGCGCTACCCTGGGGCGATTGGTTGTTCACACATCGGACAGGTTTAAGTTTATATAAGGGAGATTTTTGATTGGAAATAAAATAGAAAAAATTATTTTAATTTATTGGGAACCGTGTCGTAGGCGCATAATAAATACTTGCGCCTGCGGGTGCGGGATTGGCCGCCTCTGATACTCTGGCTGCAGTTCAACCAAGCAGCAACCGAACACACAGCAAAGTCAGGGTTTAATATAATCAATATTTTTTTTTTTTTTTTTGAAAATTATATGTTGTTAAGCTGGCTAATTCTTTAATTATTTATGTTTGACATTGTGTAGTTTGTTATCTTATCCATGTAGAGTCAACAGGTTATTTTAATTATTATCTAGATTTATATATAGTTTAGTATTCTCTATATAGGATTATTTTCTGGTTTAATCTTTCAAGCCGTCCATCTTTCTTTAAAACTTTAAACTCTCTTCACAATTTTAAAGTGAAACTTTTATTTGATCCTCTCAAATTTTTTTCGCTCTTCTATCAGCATGTCGCGTTACAAGCCGTGACGACCAAAGCCCGTAACGTCACAAGTCGTGACGACAAAAATAGATTTAGTTATTTATATTTTATGTTGCTTGGAAGATTTAATTTTTGTTAAGCGGAGTTTATTTCCTCTTTCCTAGTCTTTTCAGTGTAATTTGGGGAGTTTGATGGGTTAAGTTTAATTAGGAAAAATTTTAAAAAATAAAAATTTTTATAAAAGAAGATAAAAGAAGTTATGTAAGTGAATTTAGGTTGGTAGGATTTGGGTGGACTTATTTTTGTTTTTAGTTTGAAGGGTATTTATTTAGTGTGGTGATGTGAGATTGGTGGGAGGGGAAAAATAGAAAAGTTGAAATTTAATATATATGATGAATTATGAAAAAATAATTGTAAGATTTAATTATTCAATTTTTAAATTGTTAAAATATAATTTTTAAAATAATTTAAAATGATTCAAATCTTCAATTACTAAATAAATATTGTTCTCAGTTTTTAACATGCCTCTATTGATTTCCCATTTTCCAATTATTAAGTTAAGATTAAAAACGCGCGATTTTAATACCCTTAATTGAATAATTTTGTGAAAATTTTCAGTCAAACGCCTACGATCCGAAAAAGTTTCACTTGCATCGTGCTTTCATAAAACGACACAATGATTTTTTTTAAATCATCTAATAAGTAGAGAAAGAGCCGTTTCAGGCAACCAGCTAATCTTCCGAGTCACTACTTATAACAAGCGTTCCAGGGGTTTAAAAAGTTTACATTATAATACTACCTTGAATGAATTCAGGCTACGCTTAAAAAGTTTGAAACAACGTGTTGCTTGAGTTTGTTTTGCCAGGGAAAACAAATAAAATGATTCTCTCTTCTAAGTTGTTATTTTTCTTAAAAAGAAAAATATGATGAATTTATTTTAAGTCAGATTTGATTGAATTAATTTATTAAAAGATAATATCGAATACAATCTAATGCCCTTATTCTCATTAATGTGATGAAATGCGCCATTATATAAATTATTATTATTTTTTTTTTTGTTTTTAATAAATTGGCTCTGGACTTTTCTTCCTTATTTTGAAGAGAAAGTATTGGATTCATGTTAAGATTTTGATGGATATACACGTTTTGAAGTCCCCTGAATCCGGACATGGTCTGTCTGTCTGTGAACAAAATATCTCAAGAACAAAAAGAGCTGGGAGGTTGAAATTTTATATTTAAGTTAAGGCACCCCCATGGGACGTGACACGAAGCTTTTAATCAAAATCGGCCAAAGAGTACTAGTACTTTACTGATGTACTTTTTCAGTTTTTTCCGATTTTCTCAAAATTAGCTGCAACAATTTGGTTTAAAATTCAAAAATAAATTATTTTTTAGATGCTCTCTAAAATGTATATTCTCATTTTGTCATTGAAATCTTCTGAAGACCACTTTACTCTTGTACTCCATAGAAAAGATAGGAGAAATTGTTGCCATGGTAACAAAATATAAATATTTTCCCATTCTTATAAATGTTACATCTTGAATTCTAATATATCGGCGGGAACTAAATATATGTCGACACGAAAAATCTGGTGTGACTGGCGCACAGAACACAACTTTCGATTACCGAAGATAATGATTTTAATGAGACAGATACACCAAGAGTTGAATGTTGATTACAGATCTCATCTTGATCGCCATGACCATGGACACGCACGTGCGTTGTGCAGCTCCACATCGGTCATCACCTCAACCCTTAACACCGCCCCCGCCACCACCGCCACCAACGACCTCCACTCGGCCAACCAAAAGAAGCTTCGATGTCGCCTTCCTGGTCGCACCTGATGAAAATCTCCTACGTCGCCAGCAGCAACAACAGGAGCAACAACACCAATATAGGTAATTAGTTTTGCTTTACCTCCGAAAAATAATTGCCAGGTGTGCCCGTTAATAATGATTAATTTTTTTCTTGAGGGGGTGTAGGAGCGGCGTCTAAACGTATAATAATATAAGAAATTTTTCAATGCGTTTTTTTTTAATAAATTAAATTCATAAGAGATTATTGGGACATCGAGCTATAATTTTTTTAATGACTTATTAAAAAAATTAAGGAAGTTAATTTTTTTGTTATCAAGCAAATACAAAAAAACAATCTGTCCCAATAATCTTTAATTTTTTTTAAATTTAAAAATGAATTTATTGTTATTATTAATCACATATTAATTAAGAAATTTTTAAAATAAGCTTAGATAATTTATTTAAAAACCAACTGTCAAATTAGTTCAGCATTCTTGCAATAGATAGCAGGCTAGTCTAACAGACGATATAGTATTAGCCTATATCTGGCCTATATTTATATATTTATATGCTTTTATAAAAGATACATAATATATAATAACATTTATAAAGTATTTATTGTTAAAAGATCAATGAAAATCAACCAAATGCATTAAATATTATTAGCTACCATTCTGACATCACTTGGCAAATTTTTGAATTACTTGATATTTGGGCATACTTTTAATGACACACAACGCCATCTTAGCGGGAAAAACATGCGTATCATCTACACTACTAAACCCCCTTAAAAAAACACGAAAATTCAGCGAGAATAATAAATTTGGTCCAAAAGAACTGTTCGTTTTTTCGCCGATCCATTCGTTAAGCAATTTTTGGAGATCTTTGAAATTTCTGAAGTGCTTCTCAGCGAGAGCGTATCCTATCGATGAAAACAAATGGTAGTCCGAAGGCGCCAAATCTGGAAAGTAGGTCGGGTGGGGTAGGATATCCCATCCAAGTGCAGCAATAGTATTCTTGACGACTTTTGTGGTATGGGAAGGAGCGTTGTTATGCTGCAAGATTGTCTGACCATGTCTTTTGGCACATTTCGAACGTTTTTCAATCAATACTTGATTCAAATTGATCAATTGTTGACAGTAGCCTTCCGCATTGACCTGACCTGGGCGCTCTTGTCGGCGTCCTCGAAATCGTCACTTTTAAAGCTAAAACCAGCGCACACAAATTGGAATCGTTGGAGCAACTTCGCCATAGGTCTCCGGAAGAATTCGCTGACATTCTTTTGACTAAACAGAAAAAGATTTGCGAATGGTCTTTATTTGGCTGGTAACTCGACATGTTTACCACTCAAAATAAATATGATGAGCACATTAATTAGTCGATACGTCAATGGCATTTTGAAAGATACTTTCACAGCAAAAAAAAAGGGGATAATTAACTACTGCTACCAAAAAACTGGTCTCAAAAGAATTGATCATTATTAACCGGCCCACCTGGTATTTATTATGTTTTAAAAAGATTTTTTTACACCATTTGGTGTGCATGACGGAATTGAGCTATGAGGCTGAAATTTTATATTCAAGTTAAACACCCCCCGGGACCGGAAAAATAAGCTTTTAAATAAAGTTGGCCAAAGAGTACTAGTACTTTACTGATGTACTTTTTCAGTTTTTTCGATTTTCTCAAAATTGGCTCCAACGATTTTTTTTTTAAATTCAAAAATCAATTATTTTTTAGATGCTCTTTAAAATGTATATTCTCATTTTGCGATTGAAATCTTCTGAAGACCACTTTACTCTTGTATTTCATAGGGAAGGATAGGAGAAATGGTTGCCATGGTAACAAAATATAAATATTTTCCCATACTTATAAATTTTACATCTGAATTCAAATGTTCCGTACTGTCGGGAACTAAATATATGTCGACACAAAAAATCTGGTGTGACAAGCACAGAACACAACTTTCGATTGCCGAAGGTAAGAGAAAGTTGTGTGCTGTGCGACCAGTCACACCAGATTTTTTATATTAGAAAATAATGTGAGAATGTGATTGTGATTGTTTTGATAACACAAGTGGGATATGCGTAGTGCGGCAGTGGCTGCAGCAGCGGCGGCGGCAGCTGCAGCGGATGTATCTTGTTGCCGAGGGACGCCAAGTGAACGTTCAGCATTCACCAAAGTGCATGCACCGACATACGTGCCATCGGCAGCAGCTGCAGCGGCAGCGGCCGCAGCCGCGGCTGCTGCTGCCGCGCATCAATATGGCACAGGGGCGGCCGAATTGGGCGGCGCGCCAGTTCCTGGTGGCGTGAGTGTTGCTTATCCAGCACCAGGGCCGGCAGCATTGGCGCTCGTCTCTACATTACTACCCCCACTCTCTCGGCTCTTGCTCTACCCGCGCAGAACGTCTGCGCAAAATGTAATATCAGTTTTCGTATGACGAGTGATCTTGTATATCATATGCGCTCGCATCATAAAGCCGAGGGTGCGACGGAAGCGTCACGACGACGGCGAGAAGCCGATAAACTCCGATGTCCGGTATGCGCGGAGACGTTTCGTGAACGACACCATCTTACTCGTCATATGACGGCGCATCAAGATAAGGAAGGCGATGACGAGACGGCAGAGCCGCCCACGCGCAAGCGGGTCTACCTCAAGTGAAGCTACCCCTCGGGTTCTATAAGAACGCGACTACTCAATGCACCCTGGTCATTTTATTTTCGATAAGTCTTTCTTTTAATCACAAAAATTCATTAAAACACCTCAAAGGTAAAATTTTTGATCACCCATGCTATTGTTTATGTTGTAATTTAAAGAAATATTTATTCACTAATTCTTTTAATGTAAATAAATTTTTTTATATAATTTCAATTAGGACTGGTTGCTTCAGCTCTAGTTAACTAACTATCCCTCGGATAAGCTAGTTGACTATGACTTTTGAGTCTTTTCACATCTAGTCAAGCGAATCATATGATTAAATAGGACTTACAAGTAAAGTAACCCAAACATGAAATTCCGATTTCATTGAAACTTGGTACAATTAAATAAATGATAAATCTATATATAAATTTGAAAAAATTTCGACCAATGAATGAACAGTTTATTTTTAAATAATTTTTTTAAAATTATTCCCTACAATAGTGAAAATCATTAAAAAAGTGTTTCAAATTCCAAGTTAGACTCATATTCAATATTGAATTCAAGTGATTTCATACAATTGATAATTATACCTAAAATGAATAATTAATATTAGCATTAGGTTTCTATCTAGCATCTCAACAATAGTATTAATGACCATTCAAAACACTTTGTAGCTAAAAATCTATCTTGTTTAAAAATTTTCAAAAACTGTTGCAAAAGTGGACAGACAGAGATCTATTTTCTTTTATAATATAATTTTGAAATAAAACTAGGTCTCCCGTAAGTGCCTTCTCCTTCTTCAAGCGCCCCCGTTAACCCATAGCCTACACCAAACCCATTAATTTCTGTTATCTGACTATACCCCTTCAATAACATTATCAAGCTGAAAAGTTTCAAAATCCAACAATCAATTCACTCAACAAACAGCTAAAACCCCTTTGAAAACAACTTGAAATTGAAAATCTACCTGTTTTAAAAATTCAAAAATTAATTTTTTTAAAACGTTCTGTTATTTTATTGGTCGAATTTTTTCTCGTTTAATGCATATTTATATTAGTTGTTTAATTGTACAAAGTTTCATTGAAATCGGAATTTCATGTTTGGGTTACTTTACTTGTTAGTATTCTCTTTTTTTTGTTCAGAGAATAATTTATGAAATTATTATTTTTCTTTGTTTTTTGGGTCATTGAGTAGTTACGCTCTTGCCATAAGGGAAAAACATATCCCAAACCTAGTCTCCCAAAAAAAAGAAAGGGTCTTTCAATGTATATATTTGTTAAAAAACAATTTAGAATCGAGTTATTAATGTAAAATGAATGTATTTATAAATGTGAAAGAAAAGAGGATCTCGCTCTTTGCTCCTAATTACAATAATCTGTTATTATTGCTGTTGCTTCGATCTTGTTCATATGTTGCCACCTTTTGTCTCCCCCCCACCCCTCCCTTCGGGTCATTTGGCCCCATTCCTACCCTTCAACGTTTAATGGCCTGTGAAAAACTAATTCCAAGCTGGCAAGATAAAGCGCTAATGATCGTCTCCGATTCAAATCGAATATTATTTTGTTATCTTTTTAATAAATGCAAATGGAAAACTCGTGCATTGATCATTCCCCTCTCTCTCTCTCTCTTTCTTTTTTGAGATTGTTATCTAATTTAAAAAAAAAAAATTCAATTGTACATAATGTAATAAATAACTTGTATATTTCTATTCTATATCATTAGATTTGGGAGATTTCTTCTTCTCTATCTCATCGAATCATTGTGCAATATCAAAACTAGACAAATCCTAGATTATTATTATTATTAGATATCATCTTTAAGTGTATATTCACTCTAATAAATTGTTAAATTAAATTTATTCACTTGTCTGTATATTTCTTTTACCCTTCCTTCGTCCTATATGTGTCTATTTAATTACTTCCCCCGAATAAATTGTTGAAAAGTTGTTTAGGCAAATGTATACAAAATTTTAGATTTCAACAAATTGAGATTCTCCATGGTCAGAGTTCGAAAAATCTTGATAAGTCTTTTTGATTAATGTCAAAAATTAGATGTCGAGATATTGATGTTTTTAGGACACCTGAGTCCAAAAAATTAGGTCCCGTAAAATGGCTTGTCTGGGCGTCTCTGAACAAAATAATATCTCAAGAAAAAAGAGCTAGGAGGTTGAATTTTAATATTTAAATTAGGTAGCAGAGCTTCAATCAGCTCGCTAGTAGTGTTTACTTTGGAGCTGCGATAATAGCAAAGACAAAGGCGGTGTCTGAAAGTTTAATCTGTTTTTAATCTTTATAAATTGGTATTTGCTTCAAAAACGTGAATATTGGTGTGGATGGAGCTGATCGGAGGTGAAGATTTTGATGTCTGCATAATGTTATAATTGACAGAGAAGCTTTTGAACATAACCTCTTATTTTCAAAATATATCTATGTCAAAATTCACTTGTTTTTAAATAAATATATTAAATATATTTTAACTGTTAAATTTATTAATATATTAAATTAAATTAAAATATTGGCCTAAATTAAATTATTAATAAATTTGTTTATTAATTAAATAAACCATTATTAAGATTATTAGGTTCCGGGGTGACCGGAAGCTCGGTCTTTTTTTTTTATTTAAATTGTAAAAAACTAAAAAAAAGTACACTGAGTAAAAGTAGTAACACCGAGGGGTGCGAATTA
>JAKCPI010013973.1:0-22237 GCA_023213315.1 Euborellia annulipes
TATAAATGTTACATCTTGAATTCTAATATATCGGCGGGAACTAAATATATATGTCGACCACGAAAAATCTGGAGTGACTGGCGCACAGAACACAACTTTCGATTACCGAAGATAATGATTTTAATGAGACAGATACACCAAGAGTTGAATGTTGATTACAGATCTCATCTTGATCGCCATGACCATGGACACGCACGTGCGTTGTGCAGCTCCACATCGGTCATCACCTCAACCTTTAACGCCGCCCCCGCCACCACCGCCACCAACGACCTCCACTCAGCCAACCAAAAGAAGCTTCGATGTCGCCTTCCTGGTCGCACCTGATGAAAATCTCCTACGTCGCCAGCAGCAACAACAGGAGCAACAACACCAATATAGGTAATTAGTTTTTGTTTTACCTCCGAAAAATAATTGCCAGGTGTGCCCGTTAATAATGATTAATTTTTTTCTTGAGGGGGGAGGAGCGGCGTCTAAACTTATAATAATATAAGAAATTTTTCAATGCGTTTTTTTTTTAACAAATTAAATTCATAAGAGATTATTGGGACAACGAGCTATAATTTTTTTAATGACTTATTAAAAAAATTAAGGAAGTTAATTTTTTTGTTATCAAGCAAATACAAAAAAAACAATCTGTCCCAATAATCTTTAATTTTTTTTAAATTTAAAAATGAATTTATTGTTATTATTAATCACATATTAATTAAGAAATTTTTTAAAATAAGCTTAGATAATTTATTTAAAAACCAACTGTCAAATTAGTTCAGCATTCTTGCAATAGATAGCAGGCTAGTCTAACAGACGATATAGTATTAGCCTATATCTGGCCTATATTTATATATTTATATGCTTTTATAAAAGATACATAATAGATAATAACATTTATAAAGTATTTATTGTTAAAAGATCAATGAAAATCAACCAAATGCATTAAATATTATTAGCTACCATTCTGACATCACTTGGCAAATTTTTGAATTACTTGATATTTGGGCATACTTTTAATGACACACAACGCCATCTTAGCGGGAAAAACATGCGTATCATCTACACTACTAAACCCCCCTTAAAAAAACACGAAAATTCAGCGAGAATAATAAATTTGGTCCAAAAGAACCGTTCGTTTTTTCGCCGATCCATTCGTTAAGCCATTTTTGGAGATCTTTGAAATTTCTGAAGTGCTTCTCAGCGAGAAAGTATCCTATCGATGAAAACAAATGGTAGTCCGAAGGCGCCAAATCTGGAAAGTAGGTCGGGTGGGGTAGGATATCCCATCCAAGTGCAGCAATAGTATTCTTGACGACTTTTGTGGTATGGGAAGGAGCGTTGTTATGCTGCAAGATTGTCTGACCATGTCTTTTGGCACATTTCGAACGTTTTTCAATCAATACTTGATTCAAACTGATCAATTGTTGACAGTAGCCTTCCACATTGACCTGTCCTGGGCGCTCTTGTCGGCGTCCTCGAAATCGTCTCTTTTAAAGCTAAAACCAGGGCACACAAATTGGAATCGTTGGAGCAACTTCACCATAGGTCTCCGGAAGAAATCGCTGACATTCTTTTGACTAAACAGAAAAAGATTTGCGAATGGTCTTTATTTGGCTGGTAACTCGACATGTTTACCACTCAAAATAAATATGATGCGCACATTAATTAGTCGATACGTCAATGGCATTTTGAAAGATACTAACTATCACAGCAAAAAAAAAAGGGGATAATTAACGACTGCTACCAAAAAACTGGTCTCAAAAAAATTGATCATTATTAACCGGCCCACCTGGTATTTATTATGTTTTAAAAAGATTTTTTTCCCATTTGGTGTGCATGACGGAATTGAGCTATGAGGCTGAAATTTTATATTCAAGTTTTGTACCCTCCTAGACCGTGAAAATAAGCTTTTAAACAAAGTTGGCCAAAGAGTACTAATACTTTACTGATGTAGTTTTTCAGTTTTTTCGATTTTCTCAAAATTGGCTCCAACGATTTTTTTTTTTATTCAATTCAATTATTTTTTAGATGCTCTTTAAAATGTATATTCTCATTTTGTCATTGAAATTTTCTGAAGACCACTTTACTCTTGTATTTCATATGAAGGATAGGGGAAATGGTTGCCATGGTAACAAAATATAAATATTTTCCCATACTTATAAATTTTACACCTTGAATTCTAATATATCGGCGGAAACTAAATATATCTCGACACGAAAAATCTGGTGTGACAAGCTCAGAACACAACTTTCGATTGCCGAAGGTAAGAGAAAGTTGTGTGCTGTGCGACCAGTCACACCAGATTTTTTATATTAGAAAATAATGTGAGAATGTGATTGTGATTGTTTTGATAACACAAGTGGGATATGCGTAGTGCGGCAGTGGCTGCAGCAGCGGCGGCGGCAGCTGCAGCGGATGTATCTTGTTGCCGAGGGACGCCAAGTGAACGTTCAGCATTCACCAAAGTGCATGCACCGACATACGTGCCATCGGCAGCAGCTGCAGCGGCAGCGGCCGCAGCCGCGGCTGCTGCTGCCGCGCATCAATATGGCACAGGGGCGGCCGAATTGGGCGGCGCGCCAGTTCCTGGTGGCGTGAGTGTTGCTTATCCAGCACCAGGGCCGGCAGCATTGGCGCTCGTCTCTACATTACTACCCCCCACTCTCTCGGCTCTTGCTCTACCCGCGCAGAACGTCTGCGCAAAATGTAATATCAGCTTTCGTATGACGAGTGATCTTGTATATCATATGCGCTCGCATCATAAAGCCGAGGGTGCGACGGAAGCGTCACGACGACGTCGAGAAGCCGATAAACTCCGATGTCCGGTATGCGCGGAGACGTTTCGTGAACGACACCATCTTACTCGTCATATGACGGCGCATCAAGATAAGGAAGGCGATGACGAGACGGCAGAGCCGCCCACGCGCAAGCGGGTCTACCTCAAGTGAAGCTACCCCTCGGGTTCTATAAGAACGCGACTACTCAATGCACCCTGGTCATTTTATTTTCGATAAGTCTTTCTTTTAATCACAAAAATTCATTAATTAACACCTCAAAGGTAAATATTTTATGATCACCTTATGCTATTGTTTATGTTGTAATTTAAAGAAATATTTATTCACTAATTCTTTTAATGTAAATAAGTTTTTTTTATATAATTTCAATTAGGACTGGTTGCTTCAGCTCTAGTTAACTAACTATCCCTCGGATAAGCTAGTTGACTATGACTTTTGAGTCTTTTCACATCTAGTCAAGCGAATCATATGATTAAATAGGACTTACAAGTAAAAGTAACCCAAACATGAAATTCCGATTTCATTGAAACTTGGTACAATTAAATAAATGATAAATCTATATATAAATTTGAAAAAAATTTCGACCAATGAATGAACAGTTTATTTTTAAATAATTTTTTTAAAATTATTCCCTACAATAGTGAAAATCATTAAAAAAGTGTTTCAAATTCCAAGTTAGACTCATATTCAATATTGAATTCAAGTGATTTCATACAATTGATAATTATGCCTAAAATGAATAGATTAAGATTAGCATTAGGTTTCTATCTAGCATCTCAACAATAGTATTAATGACCATTCAAAACACTTTGTAGCTAAAAATCAATCTTGTTTAAAAATTTTCAAAAACTGTTGCAAAAGTGGACGAGACAGAGATCTATTTTCTTTTATAATATAATTTTGAAATAAAACTAGGTCTCCCGTAAGTGCCTTCTCCTTCTTCAAGCGCCCCCGTTAACCCATAGCCTACACCAAACCCATTAATTTCTGTTATCTGACTATACCCCTTCAATAACATTATCAAGCTGAAAAGTTTCAAAATCCAACAATCAATTCACTCAACAAACAGCTAAAACCCCTTTCAAAACAACTTGAAATTGAAAATCTACCTGTTTTAAAAATTCAAAAATTAATTTTTTAAAACGTTCTGTTATTTTATTGGTCGAATTTTTTCTCGTTTAATGCATATTTACAAGGGGCGGGGGGGTTTGGGGGGGGTGTGCTCCACGCACATATTTTTTTTTTTTTTATTTTAAAGTATCATTTTAATAAATATAAAATAAAAAAGGGGGGGGCCCCCCCCCCCCTATTTATATTAGTTGTTTAATTGTATAAAGTTTGATTGAAATCGGAATTTCATGTTTGGGTTACTTTACTTGTTAGTATTCTCTTTTTTTTTTGTTCAGAGAATAATTTATGAAATTATTATTTTTCTTTGTTTTTTGGGTCATTGAGTAGTTACGCTCTTGCCATAAGGGAAAAACATATCCCAAACCTAGTCTCCCAAAAAAAAGAAAGGGTCTTTCAATGTATATATTTGTTAAAAAACAATTTAGAATCGAGTTATTAATGTAAAATGAATGTATTTATAAATGTGAAAGAAAAGAGGATCTCGCTCTTTGCTCCTAATTACAATAATCTGTTATTATTGCTGTTGCTTCGATCTTGTTCATATGTTGCCACCTTTTGTCTCCCCCACCCCTCCCTTCGGGTCATTTGGCCCCATTCCTACCCTTCAACGTTTAATGGCCTGTGAAAAACTAATTCCAAGCTGGCAAGATAAAGCGCTAATGATCGTCTCCGATTCAAATCGAATATTATTTTGTTATCTTTTTAATAAATGCAAATGGAAAACTCGTGCATTGATCATTCCCTCTCTCTCTCTCTCTCTCTCTTTCTTTTTTGAGATTGTTATCTAATTTAAAAAAAAAAAAATTCAATTGTACATAATGTAATAAATAACTTGTATATTTCTATTCTATATCATTAGATTTGGGAGATTTCTTCTTCTCTATCTCATCGAATCATTGTGCAATATCAAAACTAGACAAATCCTAGATTATTATTATTATTAGATATCATCTTTAAGTGTATATTCACTCTAATAAATTGTTAAATTAAATTTATTCACTTGTCTGTATATTTCTTTTACCCTTCCTTCGTCCTATATGTGTCTATTTAATTACTTCCGCCCCCGAATAAATTGTTGAAAAGTTGTTTAGGCAAATGTATACAAAATTTTAGATTTCAACAAATTGAGGTTCTCCATGGTCAGAGTTCGAAAAATCTTGATAAGTCTTTTTGATTAAAAGGTCGAGGGGAGAGAGGGAGGAGAAATTAGATCTCAGTAATTAATTAAAGGAAAAAATTAATTATTCTTTAAACAATGATTATAATTTAATTATCTAAACTTATAGAGCCTTTTTTTAAATATCTTTATTTAATGCGATTAATCTAAAAATTTTTTTTTTTCAAAAATCAAAAAAAGAGCTTCTATTATTTGTAGATATTTTAAATAGCTTTAATTTAAAAAAAATTTGAGGTCGATAGCTTCAAAATTGTGGCCACTGGAAAGTCCCAAAATTAGCACCCCGAGACGCGCACCTTAATGTCAAAAATTAGATGTCGAGATATTGATGTTTTTAGGACACCTGAGTCCAAAAAATTAGGTCCCGTGAAATGGCTTGTCTGGGCGTCTCTGAACAAAATAATATCTCAAGAAAAAAGAGCTAGGAGGTTGAATTTTAATATTTAAATTAGGTAGCAGAGCTTCAATCAGCTCGCTAGTAGTGTTTACGTTGGAGCTGCGATAATAGCAAAGACAAAGGCGGTGTCTAAAAGTTTAATCTGTTTTTAATCTTTATAAATTGGTATTTGCTTCAAAAACGTGAATATTGGTGTGCATGGAGCTGATCGGAGGTGAAGATTTTGATGTCTGCATAATGTTATAATTGACAGAGAAGGTTTTGAACATAACCTCTTATTTTCAAAATATATCTATGTCAAAATTCACTATGTTTTTAAATAAATATATTAAATATATTTTAACTGTTAAATTTATTAATATATTAAATTAAATTAAAATATTGGCCTAAATTAAATTATTAATAAATTTGTTTATTAATTAAATAAACCATTATTAAGATTATTAGTTCCGGGGTGACCGGAGCTCGGTCTTTTTTTATTAAAAATTGTAAAAAACTAAAAAAAAGTACATCAGTAAAGTACTAACACTCGAGGGGCGCGAATTAGAAGAAATAGGAAAATATTTAAAATTTGAAAGAAATTATAACGAGACAACTTGCTTCTCAATGGAAACATCAATAAAAACCCCAAAATAAGAAGTAACAGTCCAGGGAGAGTTTTGAGGAATAGCAACATTACTGAGTGGTTACTTAGAGGAGACAGTGCCTCATAAGAAAACTTTAATCATGAGATATCTAAGAGAGTTGCCCAGGAAATGCGTCAGCCTGGAGACAATTAAAAATTATTATTTTCAATAAAATTAATTAATAATAATCAGAAATTAGTATTTTAATAATATAATTTAAATAATAGATATTTTTCTACTAATTGGCCTTTTGACATTATTAAATTAAATACATTGTAAGTAATTATTGATATAAAAAATTAAATTTACAAAATTGCACATTAATTAAAATTTCTTATTCGTGGAGAGTTAAATGTGTGGGTCCAGGGTAAAGAGAGGGAGGGTTTGACCAGGAAGCAAGCCCACTAGGCTTTGAACATTATAAAACCTTTAAAACGAAAATTGGAAAAAACTAAAAAAGTACACCAGTAAAGTACTAGTACTCGAGGTTTCCCGAAGATGAAACCTAGCGCATTTTGTTTTCTATCCAGGAAATAGCAAATATTTAAAATTTGAAAGAAATCTTTAAAAGGAATTTCGAGGAAATTAGAAAAAAACTAAAAAAGTACATCAGTAAGGTACTAGTACCCGAATTTTCCCCAAACATGAGACCCAGCACAATTTCATTTTGGGACCACAAATAGTATATATTTAAAATTTGAAAAAAATCGTTAGAGCCGTTTTCGAGAACTGATATGCATATATATAAACAAACAAACAAACGTATAAGATAATATAAGATATATTAAATATTTTAAATATAATAGATATTAAATATAAATAGATTTAGATCTACGCCAAGCCCCGAGGGTTTTGATTGAATTGAAGTGGCAGAAAAACGTCAAACAAATAGTAAGTAAATTTATCTATCTAATCTAATTATATTAAACGAGCAATGTACGTTTGTTTGTTTATATATATGCATATCAGTTCTCGAAAACGGCTCTAACGATTTTTTTCAAATTTTAAATATATACTAATTGTAGTCCCAAAAATTGTGCTAGGTCTCATGTTTGGGAAAATTCGGGTACTAGTACTTTACTGGTGTACTTTTTTAGTTTTTTCTAATTTTCTCGAAATTTCCTTTAAAGATTTCTTTCAAATTTTAAATA
This sequence comes from Euborellia annulipes, assembly GCA_023213315.1. Taxonomy (NCBI): domain Eukaryota; kingdom Metazoa; phylum Arthropoda; class Insecta; order Dermaptera; family Anisolabididae; genus Euborellia; species Euborellia annulipes. Next base: position 7,266 of record JAKCPI010013973.1, read on the forward strand.
TTTGCTAGTTTCAGTGATAGAAAACAACATGCGCTAGGTTTCGTCTTCAGGAAACATCGAGCACTAGTGCTTTGGTGCTTTTTTAGTTTTTCCAGTTTTCTCGAAATTCCCTTTAAAGATTTCTTTCAAATTTTAAATAGTTCCTAGTTCCCGTATAAAAAACAAATTGCGCTAGGTCTCGTCTTCGGGAAACCTCGAGCACTAGTACGGTACTTTTTTAGTTTTTCCAGTTTTCTCGAAATTCCCTTAAAAGATTTCTTTCAAATTTTAAATAGTTCCTAGTTCCGGTATAAAAAACAAATTGCGCTAGGTCTCGTCTTCGGGAAACCTCGAGCACTAGTACGGGTACTTTTTTAGTTTTTCCAGTTTTCTCGAAATTCCCTTTAAAGATTTCTTTCAAATTTTAAATAGTTCCTAGTTCCTGTATAAAAAACAAATTGCGCTAGGTCTCGTCTTCGGGAAACCTCGAGCACTAGTATTGTCTTTTTTAGTTTTTCCAGTTTTCTCGAAATTCCCTTTAAAGATTTCTTTCAAATTTTAAATAGTTCCTAGTTCCGGTATAAAAAACAAATTGCGCTAGGTCTCGTCTTCGGGAAACCTCGAGCACTAGTACTTTCTTACTTTTAGTTTTTCCAGTTTTCTCGAAATTCCCTTTAAAGATTTCTTTCAAATTTTAAATAGTTCCTAGTTCCTGTATAAAAAACAAATTGCGCTAGGTCTCGTCTTCTGGAAACCTCGAGCACTAGTACTTGGCTTTTAGTTTTTCCAGTTTTCTCGAAATTCCCTTTAAAGATTTCTTTCAAATTTTAAATAGTTCCTAGTTCCTGTATAAAAAACAAATTGCGCTAGGTCTCGTCTTCTGGAAACCTCGAGCACTAGTACTTTTTTAGTTTTTCCAGTTTTCTCGAAATTCCCTTTAAAGATTTCTTTCAAATTTTAAATAGTTCCTAGTTCCTGTATAAAAAACAAATTGCGCTAGGTCTCGTCTTCTGGAAACCTCGAGCACTATGTACTTTTTTAGTTTTTCCAGTTTTCTCGAAATTCCCTTTAAAGATTTCTTTCAAATTTTAAATAGTTCCTAGTTCCTGTATAAAAAACAAATTGCGCTAGGTCTCGTCTTCTGGAAACCTCGAGCACTAGTACTTTTGTACTTTTTAGTTTTTCCAGTTTTCTCGAAATTCCCTTTAAAGATTTCTTTCAAATTTTAAATAGTTCCTAGTTCCTGTATAAAAAACAAATTGCGCTAGGTCTCGTCTTCAGGGAACCTTGAGTACTAGTACTTTACTGGTGTACTTTTTTAGTTTTTTTCCAATTTTCGTTTTAAAAGTTTTATAATGTTCAAAGCCTAGTGAGCTTGCTTCCTGGTCAAACCCTCCCCTTTCTTTACCCTGGACTAACAGATTTAACTCTCCTCGAATATTAAATTTTAATTAATGTGCAATTTTGTAAATTTAATTTTTTATATCAATAATTACTTACAATGTATTTAATTTAATAATGTCAAAAAGGCCAATTAGTAGAAAAATACCTATTATTTAAATTATATAATTAAAATACTAATTATTAATTAATTTTATTGAAAATAATAATTTTTAATTGTTTCCAGGCTGACGCATTTCCTGGGCAACTCTCTTATACCTCATGATTAAAGTTTTCTTATGTCTCCTCCAAGTAACCACCCAGCAATGTTGCTATTCCTTAAAAACTTTCCCTGGACTGCTACTTTTTATTTTGGTGTTTTTATTGATGTTTCCATTGAGCAGGGAAGTTGTCTCGTTATAATTTCTTTCAAATTTTAAATATTTTCTGATGAACTTTTTTTTAGTTTTTTACAATTTTATAAAAAAAAAAGACCGAGCTCCGGCTCGGTCACCCCGGAACTTTATTTTAAATTAAAAAAAAAAAAAAAAAAAAAAAAAAAAAATACTGTAGATTAACTTACAATTTGTTTGTGTTTTTTTGTGCCACTTCATTCAATAGTTTGTCCAGAAAAATACATAAAATTATGAAAATTTTTCTCTCTTTTTTACTCCCCAATGAGGGCCTAGAAATACTTGACTTATTAAAATGTCTATATCTATCTCCGATCAGAGCGTTGATAAGAGCAAAGAAAAGAATCAGGATCAAAGAAGGATTCTCAGCGCAGCTCAAATATAAACAGCTCTATTCAAAAGCATATTTCTATTTTCTTTGCTATGCTCTTATCGCTTATCGCAGCTCCAAAATAATCGCACCGTTAGGTATACCGAAATATCTGCAAATAAATTATTTTAACATGGAAAGCAGTCGCTGGTTATTTTTTCTCCATAACTTTAATTCTATCGTCCCAGGATACTTCTTTCTTGTACTCTAAATATATTTCGACACGAAATTCTGGTGCAACAGAACACAACTTTCAATTACTAAACGTAAGAGTGTGCTGTGTGATCAGTCACACCAAAATGGTTTATTGTTACTGGTTGACTAGAAATAACTAACTATTATGAATAGAGAACAAAATAAAAAGAAAATTAATCTCTAAAAAGATTCCCAATATGTTTTATTTCAATGCTCCAATAGCCTATCAACGAGGTTGATAGATCCAAGTGATTTTCTTCTTATGATTACTTAAGAGAAAGAAAGAGAGACTAATATCAAAATGGTGTGTCCGTCCGTCTGTCTTTCTGTTTGTCTGCTGGTGGGTGTCATCGAGCCATCAAGGCGCCGGCCGGGGAGAAGAAGTTTTTGATCGAAATATTGTCCCGATGACTGATGGCTCAATAGGCTAAGTGGATGGATAGGATACCCTATCGATTTGCCATATCTCCATCTCTCTAGGACAAAGGGCGGCGGGTTATATTGCTTCAACTTTATTATCACCACCCACTCCTCCTCTCCTCTCCTCTCTCACTTGGAGTTTATTGCTGCCAACTGGGAAACAGCGAAACACTTTAATAGAAATCTAATCTAATCAATTTCGTTATATACCCAAAATTTCTACTATAAATAAACGAGAGAGAGAAAAAAAAAGAAGTGAAATGATTTTATCATAGAAGATTAGAATTTTCACTAGCCGCGAAGCCCGCCGAAGGCTTCGCCACCCTGGACCCCACGCCAACTGGCTCGGGCCCGCCTGCGCCGGACTCTCGCCTTTTCTTCTTAATTATGAAAAGAAAATTTTTTTTATAAAAAACACACACATTCGATTTTCGGCAATTCAGGCCATATATGACTTTTACGATATCCGTTGTTATTGATTAATATACATTATTGGAGGTCCAGGCATTGTTATTTAAGCCATTTGGTATCCAATTGGCTTAAATAAAATCATCGGACTGCCTGGGGTCCGAACCCGCGACTTTTTGGAATATGAGGTTAGCACGCTAACCTCTACACCACGCCCCGTGGGCGAAAAGAAAATTATTATTATTACTAGGAACCGACCGAATATTCGGTTTCGGCCAGTTTCGGCCAAAAATCATGGTTTCGGCCGTAGTTTCGGTTTCGGCCAAAAAGTGGCCGAAACCAGAGTCTGAAAAAAAATGGGATGAGACTCGCATGCAAAAAAAAAAAAAAAAAAAGGTCAAATAATTTGCACTTGAGGGAGAAAAAAATTTTAGCCTCCCTAAAAAAAAAGATAAAATGATTTTCACGGGAGGGAAAAAAAAAAATTCAAAAAAAAAAGGTAAAATGAAAAAAAAATTTTTTATAGGAAATACAAGTTTCGGTTTCGGTTACGGTTTCGGCCGAAACTAAGGTTGAGGCCGAATATTCGGTTTCGGTTTCGGCTGAAAATCTTGTTTCGGTCGGACCCTAATTATTACATTCCAATTCAGTGCCTGCTTGAAAATTTGTTTACATTCATGGAACACACAAAAGAAAAGAATACATAAATATTTCTCTATACATTTCCTATGGGAGAAATCGTAACTTTAAGAATTAATAACTCAAAAAGTTAAAGGAATTTCGGGATGAAAATAATTTTCCTGTAATCCCTAGGAAGGACCTCTTTAGGCATATAAAATTTCGTTATAAAATTCCAACGGCAAGTTGGCAAAATTGACAGACGGACAGACGGACATTAGCGATTTTATATATATTATATATACATATATAGAGAAAGTTGTTTAATAGGAGAATTAAATTCAAGTACAGAAGGTTTTTTGTTTCAATGATATATTAATTTAATATTAACACTTTATGCGCATTTCGACACCATATGTGTCATCTTCAGTATGGAATTCACTTCTGAAGATGACACATATGGTGTCGAAATGCGCATAAAGTGTTAATTTTAAATTAATATATCATTGAAACAAAAAACATTGTGTACTTGAATTTAATTATCCTAAAGCATAATGTTTCAACTAGAGCCAACGGTTTCCAGTTTAAAATTAATTAAAGTAAAAATTATTTCACCTACTCTAAAATGTCTAGGAACCCCCCCCCCCGCGTTCTACCCGAAAATTGCCTGTCAATATGTATGTTAATGTTTAGGCAGATGTTATATAATAAAAATGTATAAAAATTCCCTTTATTAAACTGAGAGAAGAGTAGATGGAAAAGGCGTTAAAATAAATTGCTTATTAATTATAAGAAGCCGAAAAAAGACGAGCAGAAATATGAAAACATTGAGTATTTATCCTCTTTATCATTTTCCAAGCTATAATTAAAATATTTAATTAAAATTAAATAATAAACTTCCGCCTCTTTTCCACATTCTGATTTGGACGCCGAGGCGCTTGTTTAAAATTTAATAATATTTTAATATGCTTAAAAAAAAAAAAAAGGAAAGTTCTTCTAAAGTGAAAATTTGATCCGATTATCTTTGAAACGGATTTTTCCCTCCTCGAGTTGGTTCAATATTTTTTTGGTACAGTGGAAACAAGGTCTTCTTCTTGCTCTAATCTCAAATTGAAAATAAGAAAAGGATCATAAAAAGCAATGGGCTAGAATGGGATGGAAGAAGTCTAATGGTTTTTAATATGACAAACGTTTTCTTTGGTTAACACCAGATGGTAATAAATTCTGTACTTTGCGGGAGAAAGAGAAAATGAGAGGGGATGTCTCAATCAGGTCACGTGATTGCGCGCAGAGAGATGTGTACAATCTAGGGATGAGGAAAATGGACTTTTTACTTTCTCTTACCTCTATATATGCTAATATATATAGAGAGAAAGTATTGGATTCATGTAAAAAATTCGATGTCGATATTTTCATGGATATGTACGTTTTGAGGTCTCTTGAATCCAAAAAAGTGGTTTTCGCGACATGGTCTGTGTATGCGGGGGGAGGGGGGGGGGGGTCTGTCTGTGAACAAAATATCTCAAGAACGGAAAGAGCTAGGAGGTTGAAATTTTATATTTAAAGCTTTATATTTTAAGGCACCCCCATGGGACGTGACGTGACACTAAGCTGAACTTGAACAAAATCGACCAAAGAGTACTAGTACTTTACTGATGCACTTTTTCAGTTTTTTTCGATTTTCTCAAAATTTGTTCCAACGATTTTGATTAAAATTCATAAATTATTTAAGCCATTTGGATACCAACTGTGTGAATGGAAAAAAAAGTGTGTGTGTGTGTGTTTAAAAAAAAATTCATAAATCAATTTTTTTTAGATGCTCTTTAAAATGTATATTCTCATTTTGATATTGAAATCTTCTGAAGACAACTTTAACCTTACACTACTTTCGATTACCGAAGAAGGTATCTTACTAAATTCCACTATTCTATATATAGTCTATATAATTTTCTAATGTCCGTCTGTTCGTCTATCTGTCCGTCCGTCCGCCTGTCACGATCTATTTGGGCAACTTCCCCGTTGATATTTCGAAACAAACTTTTATATGCATAAAGAGGACCTTCTTACAGGAAAATTATTTTCATCCCGAAATTCCTATAACTTTTTGTTAGTATAAGGGTATTTTATGACTGGTGGAATTTGTATCAGGAATGAAAGTTGGAAGAAAACGCAGTCAAAATTTTTTCTTTAAAAATATATTTCAACAGCTGACGTTTCGGCTTTGGTCAAAGCCCTCCTCGGAGCTGTTATTGGTCATCATATACATATATTTTGAATTGTATCAGGTATTAAAATTAATTTAGGATATAACATCAGGGAAAAAAGTCTAATTAGATGAAATTGTACTGCCCTGAGTCAATTATCACATTAGGCACAAAAAATAAATATATTGTATTGGTGATAGAAGAAGGAAAAAGTTTGTATTGAACTGAAGACTTTTTTCCCTGATGTTATATTCTAAATTAATTTTAATACCTGATACAATTCAAAATATATGTATATAATGACCAATAGCAGCTCCGAGGATGGCTTTGACCAAAGTCGAAACGTCAGCTGTTGAAATATATTTTTAAAGAAAAAATTTTGGCTGCGTTTTCTTCCAACTTTCATTCCTGATATAACTTTTTGAGTTATTAATTCTTAAAGTTACGATTTCTCCCATTGGAAATGTATAGAGAAATATTTATGTATTCATTGCATGTGAGTATTCTATGAATGTAAACAAATCCTCAAGCAGGCAGTGGATTGGAATAGTAATGACAATTTTTCGTTGGATTGGTGCAATTATCAATAATAGGAAGATTTATTGCAGTATTGGACCAATGGGTTGTGGTTAGAGACTAACAATAAAATTTATTGTTGTTTGCTTTATTCTAAGGTCTGGCGACTAGCTAGCAACAGTATCGGTAGCTTTATTCAGGTAAAAATGTTTCTGACAAAAATGAAAAAAATAATGAAATGTAATAGTGTTTTTTATTGATCAAGTTGATATACAAAAATACAATTGTTAACTGATAACTTATGTAATAATAATACACTGGTGGACAAAATTAAGAGATGGAAAGCATTTTCACAAATGAAGAGTGGGAAGGTATTCCACAAGCACTCCTAAACTCTCTTCTTAAAAGCATGCATACTCGTTGTGCATGCTGTCTATCTGTCAGAGGGACCACACACCTTACTAGAGGCAAACCGCACCGTGCTAGCCTCACTTTCACTGCCTTCTTTTATCATGAATTTCAGACCACATCGGACTATTGGCCATAACTCTTGCCAATGAATTTCACTTTCATTGTTGTTTTGCACACTTCATTGTCATTAAATAAGATTTTCAAATTTTATTTCTTTGTATTCAGTATTTCTCAAGATATTTAGAAAAATACTCCATCTCTTAATTTTGTCCACCAGTGTATATAAGTAAATTAAATAAAAATGTATTTTGAAGGCCTGAAGATGGTAGTTGGGCTACCGAAACTGTTGCTAGCCAGTCTTCAGACCTTAGAATAAAATAAATTTTATTGTTATTTTCTAACCACAACACCTTGGTCCAATACTGCAATAAATCTTCCTCTTTTAAATATAAATATGATAATTTTTTTTTCATAATTAAGAAAAGGAAAGGGTCCGCTGCAGGCGTGCAAGAACCAGCTGGAGGGGGGCCCAGGGGGACGGCGCGGCTAGTTAATAATTAATTTGAGAAAAAAAATAAAAAGATTTTTAATAGAGTAATTTTTTTGAATTACCTTGTGTTTAATGTCGTATTGAAGTGAAAGAGCGAGACTTAAACCAAAACGATCGTTAATAAAATAAATTTATATTGACAATGAATAATTCACTTGATTTAATTTGTATATTAGTTTAGTCCCCTTCCCATTATCCATTGATGATGAGGATTTGGATGGAATTCAATTTAACACACCCACACACACACACAGAGAGAGGGAGAGAGGAGTGAGTGGAGGTAACACACAAATGAACTTTTGAAATATTGTTTGAATTGAAATAAAACAAAGAGATCTTGAAAAGCTTATAGAAATCATTCGATTATTTATGAATGTCAAACCTTACGGAGCAAAATTACTCACTATTCAACTGAAACAATACTGGCCAGTAAAGTTGGCCATAGATTAATAATCCCCCTCCCTCCTCCTTTTGGTTCTTCCCTCCTCTCTGGGGAAATAAATCCCACACCCAACGGTTTTGTGGTAATTTTACATCCGTTTTGTTAGCAACAATGCTACATCCGTTTCCGCCCACCCCGATAATAATAATAATATTAATAACTCAAAATGGTAAAGTGTTAATTTTGAATGCTGCCCTTATTTTATATATATATGAAACACACAATGCCATATTCAATTTGTTTTTTTATTTATTTTTTTTTTTATTTTAAAACAAACAATCGCGAAAATGTTTGTATACAAATTTTATACAAAAGGTAAATTTAAAATTCAATAGGATGGCCAAGTTAATTGTCCTCTTTCTAATTTACTTATACATTCTATAAGTATCAAAAGAGATCAATGGGATATATAAATTCGCAACCGCTCTATTTAAGCCCTCGGGGCTTGGTGTAGGGGTTAGAGTGCTAACCTCGTATACCGAACGTCGCGGGTTCGGACCCCAGGCAGTCCGATGATTTTATTTAAGACATTTGGATACCAAATGGCTTAAATAGAAATGCCTGGACCCCCAATATATATATTAATTACAACGGTTATCGTCAAAGTCTTAAATGGCCTGAGTTGCCGAAAAGACTGTGTGAATGTGTGTGTGAGTGTGAGTGTGAATGAGAAAAAAGTGTGAATGTTAAAAAAAAAAAAAAACGCTCTATTTAGATATAAAATGTTGAAAATTTGAAAAAAAAATTTGGTGTTGGCTGTGGCCTTTTAACGTAACAACGTCTGTTGCCTGACTTCGAAAGATTTATTTTTATTCACTTTGTTCCCATCAGAGTTAGGCACCAACTAAAAGTTGATTATATATTTAGTTAAAGTAAACAAATCATATCAAGAATCTAATATGGTTGATTTAGTTTGAGTAAAAACTTAATCAAATTAAATTAATTTTAATCAGATTAATAAAATTAACTAAATTTTGATTACTTATAAAGATAATTCTTAAAATAAGTTCATTAGTTACCGAGATAACTAATATTATAAGAAAGAAACCCATCCTAGTAAAGTTTATTATCAAATTTATAAGCATCGTTGGTACAAATTCTTAAAATCAGCTCACTAGTTGCTGAACTAAGTAAAAAGATCATACTTATATATAAAAGGCTAAGAGGGTGTCCGATGTGTGAAACAACCAATCAGGCCACAGGGATAGCGCCATGGTAACAAAATATAAATATTTACCCATGTTTACGATTTTTTTTATTTATTTACATTTTGAATTCTAAAATATCGGCGTAAATCTTTTGTCCGTGTACCGGGAGTAGGGCTGGACGGTAAACCGGTCTTACCGGTAAAAACCGGTAAAAATTTTTTTACCGAAAACGCGGTAACGAACCTCTAATTCGGTAAAAACCGGTTTTTTTTTCGAAAGTCGGTAAAAACTTATTTTTTCGGACGGTAAAATATTTTTTCTGACGGGGAAAAAATTTTGGTTCCGCAAAAAAAAAATGTTCCGCGGCGGCAAATTCCGGTTCCGCGGGGGGCAAAAAATTGGCGTAATATTTTTTCGGACGGGGAAAAATTTTGGTTCCGCGAAAAAAAAAAATGTTCCGCGGCGGTAAACTTTGGTTCCGCGGCGGCAAATTTCTGTTCCGCGGGCGGCAAACGGCAAACCTTGGTTCCGCGGGCGGTAAAAAATTTTTACCGACTTTCGAGAAAAACCGGTTTTTTTTTCATTATCGAGATCGGTAATGAAAATCCATTACCGTCCAGCCCTAACCGGGAGAGTCCCGGAAAGGATATGATTCACAAAAAATCTTAAGTTCATGAATAATTAACCGCTAAAATAATCTCTACATATAAAAATGAAAAGGGAAAATGTATGTACCGGTATGTATATAAGAAAAAAAAAACTTTATTTAATTATCGTCGACGTTTCGGAATCACATCGATCCCATCTTCAAATCCTACGGTCATCGAAAAATTTTATTTGGTGTTAATTAGACAAAATACAATCTTTAGGTCCTGAAGATGATTCCAAAACGTCGAAGATAATTAAATAAAGTTTTTTTTATCTCTTGCTAAGTGCCTACATCCCTAATCCCAATAATGAAATCTTTAGCTGAAGAATCATTTTTTCTAACCGTTCAACATAATTAAACTTCTTAAGACAGAGGAGCTATTTGAGCCGATAACGAGCAAATTTTCATGTGCTTTCTTCCAACATTTTCTTGCATGCCACCCTACCCGTCCTCTAAACATGCATTGAAAGAAGTTGTCATGTCAAAAAAAAATTGTTTTCACTCGCTTTAGATATTATTTTAATTTTAGCAGCTAGATGTCTTTTGATATTTTTAACCAGTTTTTTTTTTTTTTTTTTGTCATTTTGGTTGCAGAGGCCATTTGACTCTTATAAATTTATTTATTATTTATATTATCAGAGGCGTACCGAGGCAGTTGGGGGCCTGGGGCGGAACTAGAAAAGAGGGCCTTATATTGATTTTTTTTTTTTGTTGGGGGGGGGGTGGTCATCTTTAAATATCCCTCTCTTCCATAGACAAAAATATTTTTAAAATACCGTATATCCCTGAACCCCAAAGGCCCCGGGGCCTTTCAAAGGGAAATTTTCATTAAATTTTTTTTTTTTTATAAATATATGGGGGCCTATGCCGGCCCGAGGCCTGGGGCGGACCGCCCCCCCTCGCCCCCCTCGGTACGCCACTGTATATTATACAGTATCGATGCCTTCCGGCGGGCGTTCTTGTTTTCCGGGGGCCAGCTATCCCGATTTTCAGTACCACTTGGCGTTGCTTAACAACATTGATCTTGGTGGTTGTTGTTTTCTTCTTGCAAACCCCGCCGATCCCTTTTTCGTTTAATCAAATTTTTTCTAATCAATTAATGCAAAGTGGTAATTGTTGTATTTTAACAATAGAAGGAGAGGCAGCCAGTGTATTTTTTTTTAAAACACTCACACAGTCTTTTCGGTAACTCAGGCCATTTAAGACTTTTTTAGATATCCGTTATAGAGATTAATGTACATATTAGGGGCCGAGGCATTCTTATTTAAGCCATTTGGTATCCAAAGTCAGTGTATTTAACCTATTGGATTTTTTTTATTTTGATATCTGAGATCATCATATATTGGCATTAAATTTTGAAAGTTTATCTGAGTTTATTTTTTATTTTAATATAAATTTTATAAATTTGAAGTTTGCTTATATTTTAATATTATTTTTTTTTGTTTGCGAACTTTAAATACCCGAGTCAAAACATAAATACCTATTTAAACCTCATAGTCTTCAATGAGGGTTTTGACTGTTAAAGTAGAATTACTTTCTGAGCGGCAAATAAAACATCAAAGGAATTGACTGAGGCTTCTTAGGTTAAAACTAGAATTTGTTTTTTGACTCGGGCACGCACGCACTGATATCAAAGCACATTTTGATAAGGTTATAACAGGACCGGCGCAAGCTATTCTGCCGCCCTAGGCAAGATATTTTTATTGCGCCTCCCCCCCAAAAAAAAAAACTTTAAAAATTTAATTTGCCGCCCCCTCCTTAAAATTTTCCCTGATCTCAAAAATTTTTCTGCGAAAATTTTTTTTTTTTTTGCGGAACCAAAATTTTTTCCCGTGTACCATCCGCGGAACATTTTCAAACATTTTCTCTTGCGCGGAACCAAAATTTTTTCCCGTCCGAAAAAATATTTTACCTTTTTTTAGAGACGCTGAAATTTTTGCCGCCCTCTCCAGGTTGCCGCCTAGTTTGCCTAGTGGACGCGCCGCCACTGTATCTTTTATAAAAGCATAAAAATATATAAATATAGGCCAGATATAGGCTAATACTATATCGGCTGTTAGACTAGCCTGCCATCTATTGCAAGAATGCTGAACTAATTTGACAATTATTTTTAAATAAATCATCTAAGCTTATTTTAAAAAATTTCTTAATTAATATGTGATTAATAATAACAATAAATTCATTTTTAAATTATAATAAAAAAAAATTAAAGATTATTGGGACAGATTGTTTTTTTGTATTTGCTTGATAACAAAAAAATTAATTACGATAATTTTTTAATAAGTCATTAAAAAAATTATAGCTCCAAGTCCCAATAATCTCTTATGAATTTAATTCATTTTAAAAAAACCGCATTGGAAAATTCCTTATAATAGTCTAGTTTTTTTTAAACTATGTTTAGACGTCGCTCCTGAACCCTCTTGAAACTAGAATTTGTTTTTTGACGCGGGTACGCACGCACTGATATCAAAGCACATTTTGATAAGATTATAAGATATATTAGTGATAAAATTCCAAAATGGCTATTATATAGATAAATTATTATTATTATTATTATATTTTTTTTGTGACACAATTATAAATCTTGCTTATCTATTATTGATGTTCGTTTTTTGTGGCAGCATATGCAATTGCTACGGTGTCGATTTTGGCACATTGGTCGAGTGGTTATCTTCTTCTTCTTTTTTTTTTTCTTTAACCCGAGATGGTTGTGGTGGTGGCAAGAAATATGCCAATCAAGATGGCAGCCAGCGATTGTTTTCGGTCGATGCCGCCGCAAAAGAGACGACGACGACGACGAAGACGTCGCCTCCGGGGCGATAAAAAGTGTATTATCAGCGACGGCACCCGCGCCCCCCGCGCGGTTACTGTTACTGGTCCATATAGATAAGCCCCCTGGGGCAATAATACCAACTTTGCAATAACAGACGGGAAAGATCACTAGCTCGCAATGCCAGCATAAAGAAGCATAAATCTTAAACATCGTCTTAGAGGTCTTTTTTTCTTCTTTCTCTCTCTCTCTTTCTTACTTCTTCCAAATAGAGAATCATGGCGGTATCGTTTGATTAACTTACAATAGACCTCGTAATTTAATTAATTGGTTTCAAGGAACAAAAGCTAAAAGTAGGCCTACCTATATTAATTTAAGTTCTTTTCAACTTTTATCTAAACTGCAACGTTTGACTTGGAATATCCCATAATCACAATTATACTTAGACAATTTTATTTTTACTTTCTCTTACCTCTATATATATGTTAATATATATATAGAGAGAAAGTATTGGATTCATGTAAAAAATTCGATGTCGAGATTTTGATGGATATACACGTTTTGAGGTCCCCTGAATCCAAAAAAGTGGTTTTCGCGACATGGTCTGTGTGTCTGTGGTTGTGTATGTCTGTGTGTGTGTGTGTCTGTGTTCAATTTAAAGCATGAAGGAAGTAAGCTATGAGATTGAAATTTTATATTTAAGTTAGGCACCTCCCCGGAGCGTGAAAATAAGCTTTTAAACAAAATCGACCAAAGAGTACTAGTACTTTGCTGATGTACTTTTTCAATTTTTTTCGATTTTCTCAAAATTCGCTCCAACGATTTTGATTAAAATTCCAAAATCAATTATTTTTTAGATGCTCTTTCAAATGTAGGCCTATATTCTCAATAAATTTGTTTTATGGCTGTGGAGATTTTCTCAGGATTCGCACGGACTTTGCAGCCAAGAGATTAAATTTAAAAAAATATTTTTATTAATTTTTATTTGGCGACGTTTCGGTAGCTAATCACGACCTTCATTAGGGCATCGGTATAATTGACAATATTTATCCTGATGAAGGTCGTGATTAGCGACCGAAACGTCGGCAAATAAAAATTAATAAAAAAAAAAATTATTTAATCTCTTGGCTGCAAAGTCCCTGCGAATTCTGTGAATTTTATCAAATTGCCATTGAAATCTGAAGACCACTTTACTCTTGTACTTAATAGAAAAGATAGGGGAAATGGTTGCCATGGTAACAAAATATAAATATGTTTCCATGTTTATAAATTTTACATTAGGAAAATATATCGGCGCAAACTAAATATATGTCGACACGAAAAAAATCTGGTGTAACAAGCACAGAACACAACTTTCGATTACCGAAGGTGTGCTGTGCGACAGTCACACCAGATGTTTTCTTCTTAGGGTTTTTTGACTCGTACCGATCCCCTCTCTTCTATTTATAATTTCTATAAAATTTATAATATTAATAGAAAAGAGAGGGAGAGGAACTTTCATGACTGGGGACAAATCCCACATAAACCAGATTCTTATTTATGTTTTTTCAAGATAAGTGATTCGTTTAATTTTTCCAATATTATTATTATTATTTTTTCAAAGATAAAAAATTGAGAGCTGTTGTTGATATGAAATATATCGTATTTTATCGAAGATGGAGATTTTTGCTGAATCAATCTTATAAATAACTTTATATTGTAATATTATCTAAAATTTGTTACTGCAAGTGTTTTTTTTTTTTTTTTTTTTTTTTTTTTTTTTTTTTTTTTTTTTTTTTTTTTTTATAAAATAGCTCCTGAGGGGCCGATAAAAAGCCCTGCTGTAGGGAGATCTCTCTTCCCCTGCTAATAAATACGCCTCTCCAATCCTTTCGATTTTGATTGAGTCCTTCCAAATGGCCTGGGCATTTGCAAACAGATATGACATCCTCATCATCTTTAATCGTTAGCAATTCAGAATAATTTCCCAAGTAGCCTATTCTTATTATTTAGCTGTCTGAATTTTTTTTTTTTGTTGTTGGTTAAAAAAATTCAATATTATACATGTTTGTTCTTGTGGCTTCGGAGAAAAAGAATAATAGAGTATCTAAATAAATAGCCTGCGGGCTTGGTCTACCTTCTATACCGAACGTCGTCAATTGGATACCAAATGGCTTAAATAGAAATGCCTGGACCCACAATAGATATTATAAATAATAACGTTAAAGAGCCACCGGCTGTGTAGAAGTCACAGCCACCACACCAAATTTTTTTATAACAATGAACAAAAAGCAATTTCTCTAAATTTTATTCGACATGCATTTATCTGAGAACACGTTCTTGAAAGCAGAAAAAGATCTTTGAAGTGAGAGGCGCATACTTGAAAGAATAAATCTGGGACAAATTGAGGTTGAAATGTTGATCTTTTACATTTCCATCCTGTAAAACGCCAAAGTTTGAAAATTTAGTAACAGTTTTTTTTATATAGCTGGTTAATTGATGTAGTGGAAGGTGAATAAA
>JAKCPI010013974.1:0-51358 GCA_023213315.1 Euborellia annulipes
TCATCATTATCATAATTTATATTTACATTCTGAACCAAGATTGACACAATCATCAATTTCACGCAAATTTTGGATTTTATCTGCGCGCCAATTAATAAGATCTATTTTATCAAAATGTATCATATGTATCAAATCAAATCCTAAATATCTAGTTCCACCAATGGGAAATCTTCCAGCATCTCGGATTCAAGAAGCTTCTCCATTCTTAATTACTGGTTGTGATTTTGGAGGACCTTTTAAAATGAAACTACATAGTGGAAGAACAAATAAAACCTCTAAAGCATATTTATGTCTTTTTGTATGCTTTACAACTAAAGCAGTGCATCTTGAAGTCGTTTCAGACTTATCAACAGAAGCATTTATTGCCTGTCTTCAACGCTTCATTGGACGCCGTGGACTCTGTAGAGACATCTATTCTGATCAAGGTACAAATTTCCAAGGAGCTAAAAATTACCTATCCGAACTATATCAACATATCAATGAACAATCAAATAGAGAACAAATTTCTAATCATCTATCAAAATTCGCTATCAATTGGCATTTTAATCCACCCGCATCTCCACACTTTGGTGGAATCTTCGAGGCTGGTATCAAATCAGTCAAATATCATATCCGACGTGTCATAGGTGAGCAAATTCTTACCTTTGAAGAATACGCCACTTTATTTGCTAACATCGAAGCAATACTCAATTCAAGACCATTGTGTACAATGTCTGAAGATCCTGATGAAAATGATATCTTAACACCAGGACACTTCCTCATTGGACGTCCTTTAATTTCGTTACCTGAACAAGATTTATCACATATTAATATAAATAGATTGAATCGTTATCAACTCATACAACAAATCAAGCAATCCTTTTGGAAAAGATGGCACCTTGAATATCTCAACACTCTTCAACAAAGAAATAAATGGCTCAAAACTTCCTATCAACTTCAAGTAAATGATATAGTTTTAATAAAAGACAGACAAACTATTCCCATGAAATGGAGAATGGGTCGAGTTATTGAAATATATCCAGGAGACGATGGAGTCGTAAGAGTTATAAAATTGAAGACATCAAGAGGAGATATAAAGAGATCATCCATCGATATATGTCCACTTCCTAAAGAATAATCCTAAATAATTTTATCCAATCACCAATCTATTAAATCATTTTATCATCTTTTTCTTTTTCCTTATCACAAAAAAAAATAATATTTTTTTTTCCTCACCCCATAAGTAACAATTACAAATCTAATTGTTATAAAAAAAAAAAAATATCAAAACGATATTCTCGGGATTCCTCGAAAGCCGGGGGTATGTTAAGTACATGCCAACGCCATCTATGATAATAAATCATAATTAAGTCATCATCAAGTCGCCGAAAAGGTGTCCTCCATAATTAGTTCAGTTTTTACTCTTGATGAGTGTAGTGGAATCCCTCCTTTCTTCTCTCTCCCCCACTCCACTCATTCTCAATTGTTATAATCTCCATATAACAATCTCAATCTATAACAATCTAAATCTATATATCTATATAACAATCTATTTATCCAAACTAATCAAATATAACATCATCACTGAATCTCTTATCTAAAAAAACATCTCTTATCTACAACTATCTACATATCTACAATTATCTACATATCTACAAGATCTCTACCAGCTACTACTACAGTCCGCTTAAGGTAAAGAATATCCCTCTTTACTAACAATCCAATATCTAACAGAGATGGTAAAAATTGCATTAGGGGGTGTCCAAAGCAAAAAAACTTAAAAAATTCGATTTTTCTAAACTTTTAGCCGTTTGCGACAGGTCTAAATGACTTAAGATTGTGCTGAAACTTAAATTTTATATGTATTATTTTGCAATTGCTCGCCTTCGCCTTGAGATTTCTCTCTTTGACTCAACTTTCTTTTATTCTGGCCAATCAGCGCCCTGATAGGCACATACACACATGGACATGAAGTCAGCGGCTAGCGCTTTATATATAGTAATGATAACTATCTGCATATTTTTAAGAGGTGTCGCCTTTAAAAAATCTTAAATTCAAAATAAAAGCCATTCAGCTCTATTCTCTAAAAACAGGCGTTAAAATTTAAAATAAACAAATGGGTGTTAAAAAGTAATGTAAAAACAATCAGCGTTAAAAAATGCTATTCAAAATCACTTCCTTGCTTCAAATAGCTATTCTGTAAACAAAAATTTAAAGCCAAAACGTTAACATTTAGTAAATAGTGTTAAAAATTACGGAGTGTCTTTAATATTTTAACGTCGTGTTTAAAATAAACATGGCGTCCTTAACCTAAAAAGTAAAGTTATGATTTTGATAGCTTTGAAATAAAAGCAACATATTAACGCCGCTGTTAAAACTTTATTTAGAGAATCATTTTTTAACGCTGATTGTTTTTACATTACTTTTTAACACCCATTTGTTTATTTTAAATTTTAACGCCTGTTATCAAAGGTAATAGAAAGTTGTGTGCTGTGACACCAGTCACACCAGATACACAAATGTAATTTTTTATCATAAGAATAGTCTTTATATTGTTATTTATGTACAGTGTGAAACACAAGTGATATGCTTGAGAATGGAGCCTTAAACTTAGGCAACCAGATTTATTTATTTTAAAAATATTGGTTTGGTTGACTAAAACTCAAGGCTCCACTCTCAAGCAGATCAGGAACAGGAACTTGTGTTGCCGACTTTACAACAAGGTGGGTCTTATAGGGTCAAATTTTTTTTTTTTTTTAGAAATTTAATAGCAGGTAGATCTTATCCATTGGATTAAAAAATTTGAACTTATTTATAAAACAGGAACACGTGGCCCATCGCCTTTGAGAATTTTCAAAATTTTCTTTTTTTTTTTAAACACTCATACTTTTTTCCACTCACACACAGTCTTTTCGACAACTTAGACCATTAAGACTTTTTACGATACTCAGTATTTTAGTAATTATCTATTGGGTCCAGGCATTCTTATTTAAGCCATTTGATATCCAATATATTTTCATCTGGCTGCCTGGGATCTGAACCCGCGACCCTTGTTATACAAAGCAGGTGCTATCAAATACACCAAGCCCGAGGGGCCAAAATTTTTTTAAATCTTCACATTCCCTTTGTTTTCGTCCACAAGGGACTAAATTAATTTCAAATTCCAATAAAATTAAAAATTTATTATTTAGAAACTTTTATTGCTTAAAATTACCTTAAATACATAATATTAAATAGCCTACATTATAAATTAATAGAAATAATAAGAAAAGATAGACATGGGCCTCATGGGCGTACCCAGCGAGGGGCAGGGCTTTTTCATATATAGGGTATATATGAAAAAGCTATGTCACAATCTGGACAGCCATGTTCTGCCCCCCCCCCCCCCTCTGGACGACCATGATCTGCCCCGCTCTAGATTTGATCCTGGGTACGCCCTTGATGGGCCTTGAATTCTGATTCTAAAGAGAGATAGATTAAATTGTATCATCTGTCAAAGTTACTCAGCATAAATCTGTTCATATTTATTAATTTCTCTTTTCATTTCATAATTATTTGTCAATCATATTTTTTTTCAGTTCAATTATTGTATATTAAATTATATTTAACAAATGTGTGAGTAGTTTAGTGTTTAGTCAAATTCGGATTGAGGTATTCAACGAAAATTATTAAAATAAAATTATATAGGTGTCAGAGTTATCAAAAGAAATTGTACAGTGCTTCAAGAATTTAACGCACCATTAGGGTAAAATATACTAATTTACTGTTTATTAGAACCCCGATGTTCATGCACAAACAAACCTTAAATTATGCATACATTAATGCACTATACATAAAACAAATATGCAGATTAAAGGGGAAAAACAGTAAAAATCAGTTATTCATTAACTATAATATATTTAAATGCTATGTTTTTGGTTTTTTGATTATAGTTTTTACATCCGTTGTTTATTTTTTGCCAAGCAAAAATAAAATACTAAAGAAAAACCTTTAAATAAACGAATGAGAGATTTAATTAGCCAACTATAGATATATAGTTCCTTGATCACTCATAAGATGGCGCTACAGTAGTTTTAGAACCTTATTACAATCTATATTTCATTGTAAAAAATATTTTTTAAATATTTATGAATTTTTTACTAAACTAATTAGGCAGAGTATTTACTAATTGAGAAGATGTGTAAAATATTTTTTTACTATATTCAATAATAAATTTTTTGTTTTATTCGAAATGAAGATTATCCTTCGGTAGAGAAATGAGAGGTCTATGAATATATTAAAACTTTTCAAATCACTTTTTAGTTATGATTCAAATTTTAGCTCAATTATCAGTTTTATTATAATCTATTTGAAATTTCTATAAGGATCTCGTTTATTTACCCGAGATACTTACGTGTAAGGAAACACACACCTCAAACCCAACCGGCCTCTGGCCGTAGCTATCTTCGACACCCCGTGAAGTTACATCATTTCCTGTCTCTAACGCCTCCTCCTGCTTTCGTCTCTAGCTAGTAGACATGGGTCGATACGCGATTTTGCTGTACCAGGTACTCGTTCGTACCAGATATTTTTGTACCCGATACAGATTTCACTCAGCAACGCTAACTTCACATAAATACAAGTAACAGATTCGATACGTAGTAGTAGTAGTAGTAGTAGTAATTTTCTTGGTCTCCAACCGTTGGTAATTTAGCCACAAATCTGATTTGATACTTCGATCATTGTGAAGCTATCAATAAGAACATGCCTAACTTGAAAAAATAATAAACATGAAACTATTAAAATATACTTAAGTAATATACAAGGTGTACTTTTATTTTAAAAATTGTATTTATAATTTAAAAAAAATAATTTTTCAAAGTCAAATAAATAAAGAGTACCCCAAATGAAATGTCAATTTACTAGAAACTAAATTAACATTTTTCAAAGTTTTTTTCCCTGTATTTATAAATATTCTTGACTTGAAAAATCAAAAACTCATAATTATTCATTACTAAAGAGTTTTCCAAACTGACAACTGACATTTTAATGTCTCTAAAGTTAAAATGTCATGTTATATATATACTGCACTAGAAAAATAATTAACAAATTTCTTTACTAGCGAAAGAAATTTAATTTATTGAAGTTCATTATGTTTTTAAATTCACAGTTACTTGTATTTTTACTTTTTTAATTAATGTTTTTAAATAAAAAAGTTTCAAAGTAAAAAAAACATAACTTATTTATTAAAAAAAAATTTTTTTTTTTTTTTCATTTCTCCTCTCTTTCTTAAATTAAAGAAAAGAGAAATAATATATTAGTAATAATTAGATTTGTATTTAATTATTATAGGGCCTAGTGAGAAAAGTAGAGTAAAAAATGTAAAAATGATTCGGAATGACGTTCGAAAAGCGCGCCAGAGCTAGCGAAATTGCCCTGTCAGGAGAGAAGAGACGGGGCGGGGCGTCGCGAGTTGAGGGTCGCAAGAGAGAATGAATGAGAGAACAGGCGAAACGAAAACTGTATCGGGTAAAAGACGCTCTAAAGTGAAAAGAAAGTATTTGATCAATGCGCAAGCGCGAGAAACCCAGTACGAGTCTAGTGGAGTGTGCCTGAGTAGCTGTTACTCAAATACCTGATATTTTTTGCTCGCACCCATTATGACTATCTGTTACTTTTTCATACCTGATACAAAATATCAGATTGATACAGTATCACCCATGTCTACTAGCTAGTGATCTAATCCTTATTTCTAGTTCCAACTGGCTCCTTATATTAGACATGGGTGATACTGTATCAATCTGATATTTTGTATCAGGTAAGAAAAAGTAACAGGTACACATAATGGGTACGAGCAAAAAGTATCTGTTATTTAAATACCCAGTTACTTGTATTTTTACTTTTTTAATTAATGTTTTTATATAAAAAAAAATTTTTCACTTCTGCTCTCTTTCTTAAAGTGAATAAAAGAGAAATAATGTATTAGTAATAATTAGAATGGTATTTAATTATTATATGGCCTAGTGAGAAAAGTAGAGTAAAAAATGTAAAAATGTTTCGGAATGACGTTCGTAAAGCGCGCCAGAGCAATAGCAAAATTGCCCTGCCAGGAGAGAAGAGACGGGGCGGGGCGTCGCGAGTTGAGGGAGGGTTGCAAGAGAGAACAGGCCTGGAACAGGCGCAACGAAAACTGTATCGGGTAAGAAAGAAACGACACTCTTATGTATTTCATCAATGCGCAAGCGCTAGATATCAGGTACGAGTGAGAAACGAATACCGAGCAAATAACAGATACTTGTTGTATCTGTTATTTGAGTATCAACAACTCGGGCATACTCGACTGGACCTGGACTGGACGCGTATTCCTTTCTCACTCGTACCTGATATCTCGCGCATGCGCATTGATCAAATACTTTAGAGTCGTTTATTAGCCGATAAAGTTTTCGTTGCGCCTGTTCCAGGCCTGCTCTCTCTTTCCTCTCTTGCAACCCTCAACTCGCGACGCCCCGCCCCGCCACTTCTCTCCTGACAGGGCCATTTCGCTATTGCTCTGGCGCGCTTTACGAACGTCATTCCGAAACATTTTTACATTTTTTACTCTAATTTTCTCACTAGACCCTATAATAATTAAATACAAATCTAATTATTACTTATACATTATTTCTCTTTTATTCACTTTAAGAAAGAGAGCAGAAATGAAAAAAATTTTTTTTTTTTTTTAATATTCCTTTGCCAGGCTGATTTTTACTTTGAAACTATTTTTTTTTTATATAAAAACATTAATTAAAAAAGTAAAAATATATGTAACTGTGAATTGAAATACATAATGAACTGCAATAAATTAAATTTCGTTCCCTGGTAAAGAAATTTGTTAATTATTTTTCTAGTGCAATAGGGACCTTGTGGAGAGGGTTGGGGGGGCTGCTCTCGTTCTCTTGGACCTTAGGAACGCGTTTGGATCTGTCGATCACTCGCTTCTTGTCAGGAAACTGTATGAGAGGGGGGCTTTTCTGGTGCTGCGTGTAGGCTGTTATACTCCTATCTCACTGATAGAAAACAGTGTGTTGAGGTGAATGGAGAACGGTCTTCTTTCACGGGCCTGACGAGTGGGGTTCCTCAGGGTGGAGTACTGTCGCCGCTTCTGTTTTCCATCTTCATTAATGACTTACCTAACGTTCTTCGGCACTGTAGTTACCACCTTTTTGCCGATGATCTCCAGATCTACCTAGGTACAGGAAGATCGGAGGTCGATGCTTCACTTGCTGTGGGAAGGGTCAACGCGGATATCGACAGTATTTCCCATTGGGCGGCATCGAATGGGTTGGAGCTTAACCCTGAAAAGACCCAGGTCATCTGGCTTTCTGCCAGAAGGCCTTTGATGGTCCTACCCCCGGTCGTGGTGGGTGATAGGGAGATGGTGTATGTGGACCGAGTCAAGAACTTGGGTGTGATGATCAATGGGAACCTAACCTGGGGCGAACATGTCTCCTTGATTTGCCGGAGGGTGTACGGGTCCCTTTACTCGCTGAGGAGGTTGGCGTCGCTCACGCCGGAGTGGATGAGGCGCCGACTGATGACATCACTGGTTTTGCCTCACTTCCTGTATGGGGATGTGGTATTCTATAACCTGGACTCCCGTTCTAGGCGTAGGCTCACTGTCGCCTTTAATGCCTGCCTAAGATATGTGTTCGGTGTTGCGCCGAGAGAGCATATTTCCCATCGGGCCGCGGATGTCCTGGGGGGCAACCTCCACTCGTATAGGCATACCAGATATGTCAACTTTATTTTTAAAACCTTGAGGTCTGGCATCCCACTCTATCTGTCCGAGACGCTGCACTTTGGGGCCTCGAGTAGGTCGCGAACCCTTGCCTGTCCGGTGCATAGGTCGGTTATGATGGCGCGGTCGTTTGCGGCGACCGCATGCCGGGTTTGGAATGGCCTCCCTTCCGAGATCCGGGGATGTCGTGATGTTGGCGCATTTAGACGCCTTACCTTCGAGCTGATGGTTGGAGCTGGTTCCTGATCGGGGCGAGGGGCCTGCGGCGTGTGGGGCCTTGGGATTCTGGCCTTGTGGGGGGGGGGGGCGACTGATGGTCGGCGGCTCGCGTTTTGCCTTTGAGTTGGCTGATTTTACCTCATGTACACTAAGAGGGGCATATAGCCCTATGTACAATTGATTGAATAAATAAAATAAATAATAAATATATAAATTGACATTTTAAATTTGGAGACATTAAAATGTCAGTTCAGTCAGTTTGGAAAAACCTTTAATAATGGATAATTATGAGTTTGTTCTCAATACAAGAATAAATAGCTTAGAAAACATTTGAAAAAATGTTAGACAAGTTCTTATTAACTTTACATTAGTAAAGTTAGCGTTGCTGGGTGAAATTGGTTTCGGGTACAAAAGTATCAGGTAAAAATATCGGGTACGAACAAGTACCTGTAACAGTTGGTACCTGGTACAGCAAAATCGAGTATCGACCCATGTCTACCTTATATCCAACCTCTTCTATGCTATGGAGGATGTCCTAGTTGAGGAGGGACTCCCTCAGCACCGGCGTGTAGCCTACTCCTTTCGAAAAATGCATCACTGAGAGGGAACCTTCCACTCCCTCTCCTCGTAGAGTTGCCTGGGGGCTGTTGCGGCGAGATCCTATATTCCAATCCATTGCCTGCTTGAGGATTTGTTTACATTAAATAAATATTACACCAGCGAGCCCCTCAAACTTTATCAAATTATTCGAAATGAATGGATATCACCCAGCATACTTTTTTCAAGAAATTTATCAAATAAAAGACACACTGCTATTTTACTTTCTCCTATTTCTATTTGTAATAAGTTTGGGTGATACTCTATCACTCTGATACTTTGTATCAGATACAAAGAAAGTATCAGGAACACAAAACGGGTACGGGCGAAAAGTATCAGGGAAAACTTTTCCCCGGGCGGAAAAAATACGTCTTCTTAAAAAAAAAATAAAGGTAAACAACAGAGGAAAAAATTTGTATCCGGTAAAAAAGTATCGGGTACGAACGAGTACCTGATAGAGCAATTTCGAGTACCGACCCATCCCTAATTTGTAAATTAGGTACATAATATACAGAGTGTCCCAGGTGTCACGCATTGTTTTTACATTACTTTTTAACACCCATTTGTTTATTTTTTAAGCCTGTTATCAAAGGTAATAGAAAGTTGTGTGCTGTGCGACCAGTCACACCAGATTTTTTTTTTAAATTGAATAAAAAAAAAATCCGTTTGTTACAAATTAAACCAATAATTTATTTTAAAAAGTTACCTTTGATCAGTTTATATGAGAATATTTTGATTTCGTCTTTATACCCCAAGGGAAGTTGAATCTCCATTTAAATATCAAAGAGAGGATTTGGAAGGATTTGAATTTCCCCCACCACCTTTACTGCCTTTATCATCTTAGATTTTGATATACTCTAAATACCACCAAACTCAAATGACTATAAGCTAGTTAAAAAAAGTTAATATTTATTTTTAGACATCATTTTTTTCTTTTTATATATAATTATAAGGTACGTAAATAAATTAAACTCAAGAAGATCAATATTCAAGGCTTCCGTTAAATTAAAAAAAATATCTGAGGTTTTTTTTTTTCAAAAAGATGATTTTTTTTTAAATTACGTCTACGTCATTGAGTCTAATTGTTGACTTTGGTTCGTATGCGGATAAATTGATTATTTACATCCAGGAATTATTATTAAGAACACCGCAACAAAAAAAATTCGCAACTCATTTGTTTTACTCTCAAATCGCTAATAATGAACGAAGGACATCAAATTATATGAAATTATTTTTATAAATTTAGTATTTTTTTTTATAATAACAAAAAAATAAGTAATGTAGTTGATTATTATAATTATCCAATTAAATTTAAAAACATCTGATAAAATTTTTTTTTCAATATTAAATAAAAAAATTCGCCTGTTGGCAGGCAACCATTCTCTCTTCACCACTGGAAAAATTATTTGACTATTTATTATTTTTATATAAAATATAAAATTCTACATAAATTTGAAAAAATCTAATACGGTTGCTACCAAGGCCCGAGGGCTACTAAATTTAAGATAAAAATTATATTATTTTTATTTCTGATTATTTTAAAATATAATTATTTTATTAATGTCAAAATAGTTTAAAATTATAAAAATTACTTAAAAAATAAAAATAATAATAATAATAATAATAATCCAAAATCGTCGTTCCGCTAATTTTGTCCACGAGTGTATATTTAATTTCCGGTAGATGATTATAATTCAAAACAAGAAAAATATTTATATTTTGTTAGCATGGCAACTATTTCCTTTTCTATGAAGTACAAGAGTAAAGTGTGCTTCAAACAATTTTGAGGGTAAAATAAGAATATATTGTACATTTTAAAGAGCATATAAAAAATAATTGATATAGACGGGTCTATAAATTTTAATCAAAATCGTTTTGAGCGAATTTTGAGGAAATAAAAACAAAAACTGAAAAAGTACACCAGTGAAGTACAGGTACTGTTTCACCGATTATGTTCAAAAAATTTCTGTTATGTGTTAGGAGTGTACCTAATTTAAATAACAAATTTCAACCTCCTAGGTCTTTTCGTTCTTGTGATATTTTGTCCACAAACAGAGAAACTCACTTTTTTATTTCAAAATATGTATTAAATATTAAATTATATATACTATATTTAAGATATTATATACATCTCGAATGTAAGCCGCGAGGGGGATTTATATATACCCGAAAAAAGTAAGGGTGTGCCGCCGGGAGTCGAACCAGGGACCCACAAATTTGTACTCGGTGTGTCCAGTGGCGTAACATACACCCCCGCAAACCCCGAGATGCGGGGTCCCGCGGGCCGGGCTAAAATACTGTATCTTAATGAAGTTATCAAAGTGTTTGCATCAAAGAAAGCAAAAAGAGAAACTACCGAGGGGGGGGGGGAGGCGGGGGGTTCGCCCAAGACCCCGAGCCGGCATTGATCCCCAAATATTTGTCTTTGAAAGGCCCCGGGGTCCTCGGGTTTCAGGAATATACGGTATTTTAAAAATATTTTTGTATATGGTGGAGGGAGATATTTAAAAATGAGTTCACCCCTCCCTCCCGAAAAATTCAATATACACCTCTGGTTCAAAATTTAAACAGAGCCCCTCTTCTAGTGACGTCCCAGGCCCCTGTCTCGGTACGCCTTTGAAGAGAAAATCGATTTTTTTAAATGTATACTTCCTACTTAATGGCATTATTCATTTTGATTTTTTGTGATGTAGTAGTAAGTTAGGGCTAAATAAATAAATAGGCCTATACATTTCCTTCTAATTATACTATAATAATAATATTTAATAATATATACTATGTACTATATTTTCGCTCAGGGGCCCACATCTTGTGGGTACGTGGATGGCGACCACGAGCTGCCCGAGCTGGGAAAGACAGTCCTTCAGTTATTTGTATGTCTGTCTCTTCCTTCCTCTTTTCAACAGGCGTCAGACCGTACGACGGGCTGGCCTGTCCTATTTCTTCCGGTCGCAAAAACGCTTGATAGGGTTGGAGGGAAATAGTGAGGTCCGCCGACCCCGCATCGCGGGAAAAAGGCGAGGACAGAAGAAGAAGACTATGTACTATATTTAATACTATACTATATTAAATAATAATATTTAATAATAATATACTTAAAAAAAATCTGGTGTGACTGGCGCACAGCACACAACTTTCTCTTACCTTCGGTAATCGAAAGTTGTGTTCTGTGCTTGTCACACCAGATTTTTTGTGTCGACATATATTTAGTTCCCGACAGTACGGAACATATGAATTCAGATGTAAAATTTATAAGTATGGGAAAATATTTATATTTTGTTACCATGGCAACCATTTCTCCTATCTTCCCTATGAAATACAAGAGTAAAGTGGTCTTCAGAAGATTTCAATTGCAAAATGAGAATATACATTTTAAAGAGAATCTAAAAAATAATTTATTTTTGAATTAAAAAAAAAAATCGTTGGAGCAAATTTTGAGAAAATCGAAAAAAACTGAAAAAGTACATCAGTAAAGTACTAGTACTCTTTGGCCGATTTTGATTAAAAGCTTATTTTTCCGGTCCCGGGGGGTGTTTAACTTAAATATAAAATTTTAACCTCGTAGCTCAATACCTTCATGCTTAAAGTTGAACACACACCCACCCACACACACAGACAGACCATGTTGCGAAAAACACTTTTGTGGATTCAGGGGACCTCAAAACGTGAAGATCCATCAAAATCTCGACATCGAATTTTTGACATGAATCCAATACTTTCTCTCTCTATATATATTACATATATACATAGGTAAGAGAAAGTAAAAAAAACTTCATGATTGTAAATTATTCCCTTTAATAATGGGGCCTGGAAAAAAAGGTTGCGGGGGGGGGGGGCTACTGGCCCTTACCACTAGAGAACTAAACGTGTATTTACATCAAAAGCTCGACATCAAATTTTCACATGAATCCAATACTTCTATATGGATATTACATTTAAAGAGAAGAGAAAGTAAAAATTGAACCTAGGGATTAAAGTAATAGATGGTTATGAGTTCTAAAATAAAAAATAATTACAACAGCTATTTAAGGCACTGACCTAATTTTCTTTTTCCAATTACAAATGAGTTATGTTTATAATTACAAAAACCACTGACATTTGAATATCTAAATTTTAGATAATCTAACTCATTTAAAATTTGTCACCGGAGTGTAAATAAGCGTAATTTGATTGGGTTTTTTTTTTTTTTTTTTTTTTTACTAAAGTAGCGCTAAGTAAAAAGTGTTTCATTTATAGAAGAGAGGCGCCCTGCCCTAACTTCATTACAAAATGAACGAAAGTTGATTTTCTTTGCATTGGCTTAATACTAACGGAGGAGGATTAATGACATTACTCTGAGTAATTGTCACGCAATTTATTAAAAGAGGAGGAAAAGAGTAAAAGGACCAAACCCTGCATACGAGAAGGCCTATCATCTGTTTCTTTTAAGAATGGACAACCATTGTCATGAGATAAAAAATTTCCTTGTATATATTTTTGTGTGTTTTAATTAATCAACTCACTAATGAATTTTTAGATTAATTGCTCTGGAGCTGGAATAATACTCGAGTTCTCCTCTAGAGCAATTTATCTAAATTTTTTAATGGGTTGCCTACCTTTGAGACCAGGGCCGGAACTAGGAGATTTTTTAAGGGGGGCAAAATTTAATTTGCCGCCCCCTCCTTAAAATTTTCTATACAAAATTCATATCATTTTACCTTTTTTTTAGTAAATCTTTCTTTAATTGCCGCCCCCTGATATCTGCCGCCCGGGGCACACGCACCCACTGCCCCCCTCTAGATCCGGCCCTGTTTGAGGCTAAATTTCGTCAGGCCCTCGGGGCTTGGTGTAGGAGTTAGAGTGCTAACCTCGTATACCAAACGTCACGGGTTCGGACCCCAGGCAGTCCGATGATTTTATTTAAGCCATTTGGATACCAAATGTATATATATATATGTTCTGAAAGGTTTCCGCGACTGGATGTATGCTCCAAAGGAGAGCCGAAACGTCGAGTAAATCTCAACATCACACGCGACTCAACCCGAGAAAACTTATCTTCGCATATATATATATATATGAAAAAGCTATGTCACAATCTGGACAGCCATGTTCTGCCCCCCCCTGGATGACCATGATCTGCCCCCCTCTAGATTTGATCCTGGGTACGCCCTTGATGGGCCTTGAATTCTGATTCTAAAGAGAGATAGATTAAATTGTATCATCTGTCAAAGTTACTCAGCATAAATCTGTTCATATTTATTAATTTCTCTTTTCATTTCATAATTATTTGTCAATCATATTTTTTTTCAGTTCAATTAATGTATATTAAATTATATTCAACAAATGTGTGAGTAGTTTAGTGTTTAGTCAAATTCGGATTGAGGTATTCATCGAAAATTATTAAAATAAAATTATATAGGTGTCAGAGTTATCAAAAGAAATTGTACAGTGCTTCAAGAATTTAACGCACCATTAGGGTAAAATATACTAATTTACTGTTTATTAGAACCCCGATGTTCATGCACAAACAAACCTTAAAATATGCATACATTAATGCACTATAAATAAAACAAATATGCAGATTAAAGGCGAAAAACAGTAAAAATCAGTTATTCATTTTTGTTAACTATAATATATTTAAATGCTATGTTTTTGGGTTTTTGATTATAGTTTTTACATCCGTTGTTTATTTTTTGCCAAGCAAAAATAAAATACTAAAGAAAAACATTTAAATAAACGAATGAGAGATTTAATTAGCCAACTATAGATATATAGTTCCCTGATCACTCATAAGATGGCGCTACAGTAGTTTTAGAACCTTATAACAATCTATATTTCATTGTAAAAAATATTTTTTAAATATTTATGAATTTTTTACTAAACTAATTAGGCAGAGTATTTACTAATTGAGAAGATGTGTAAAATATTTTTTTACTATATTCAATAATAAATTTTTTGTTTCATTCGAAATGAAGATTATCCTTCGGTAGAGAAATGAGAGGTCTATGAATATATTAAAACTTTTCAAATCACTTCTTAGTTATGATTCGAACTTTATCAAATTAATGATTATTAAGACTAGAAGAGATTGACCACTCAACAAATTTTTTTGAAGATAAAGAAAAACAAAATTTTCACCCTGAGCTGAAAAAATACGTCTTATTAAAAAAAAAAATAAAGGTAAACAACAGAGGAAAAAATTTGTATCCGGTAAAAAAGTATCGGGTACGAACGAGTACCTGATAGATCAAATTCGAGTACCGACCCATCCCTAATTTGTAAATTAGGTACATAATATACAGGGTGTCCCAGGTGTCACGCACCCCATTGTTGGGATCGAAAGAGAAAAATATTCTGAGCCCCAAAAAAAATCCATGTTTGGAATTTTTTGATTAAGTAGTTAATTAGTAATTAATTAATAAAAGTGACCAATCAGGAGCGCGCTACAGAAGAATAGAAAATAAGTGGGATAGTAGTAACAGTTAGATAAATCACAGAGAAGCTTCACGTAAATTGTTTTGGTTAATTAATAAAATAATAATAATTAATATTTTAATAATTAACCAAAAGAATTCGTCTGAAGCTTTCTCATCATTAATCCTAAGTCTTTAATTGTTATATTTCAAAAATTATTATTATTATTTCATTCATTAACCAAAACAATTCAGCTGAAATTTCTCTGTCATTTATTTTGAGATTATTATTTTTGTACTTCAATAATAATTATTTTTATTTTATTAATTAACCAAAACAATTTATGTGAAGCTTCTCTGTCATTTATCTACTACTATCCCACTTATTTTCTATTCTTCTGTAGCGCGCTTCTGATTGGTCACTTTTATTAATTAATTACTAATCAAAAAATTCCAAACATGGATTTTTGGCCTCAGAATATTTTTCTCTTTCGATCCCAACAATGGGGTGCGTGACACCTGGGACACCCTATTTGAATTTCTTTTCTCTCCCGGGGGTGCGGGGTTAAAATCCTAAAAAGGTTGCACCACTGATCATAACAATCATTTTTTTAGAAGTGCACACC
This sequence comes from Euborellia annulipes, assembly GCA_023213315.1. NCBI lineage: Eukaryota > Metazoa > Arthropoda > Insecta > Dermaptera > Anisolabididae > Euborellia > Euborellia annulipes. The sequence goes on from JAKCPI010013974.1 coordinate 15,570, forward strand.
GTACGGCTAGAGCGCCAGCCCCACCAACAACTTGGAGTTCGACTAAGTGGATGGTGGATAGAACCAGGAATTTATGTCCTGGAGGTTATGGAAGGATCACCTGCCGCCGCCAGTGGACGTCTTGAGCCCTACGATAGGATTGTCAGCGTGAATGGCGAAGATGTGGCCTCCTGTCGTCTCGATCATGCTTCACAACTAATTCAAGTATACATTATTCTACAAATAAATAATACATACAATACAAACGTAACAGAAACATAAAATCAATAGAGAATAGCTTTTATCATGACATCTCTTGATTCTTTTAAGACGGGTATATGAATGATTCAAGATGTGGATGTTCTCTTTAAGAGAGAGCAGAGAGCTTTCTCTTTAGAAATTTCCCTAGGGTTGTCCTAATTATTTCACTTCGGGTCCATTAGATAAATATTTCTTTAATTTTTTCATGATTGGTTAGAAAAAAGTCTAGCTCAACTAGGGCGCTGTTTTTTAAGTTGTAATATAATTTAAAAGAAAACTCTCAATGTTTTTGGACAATCTATGGAAAGAATATGATAAAATGGGATGTATCTTAGTCGCCCTAGGGCGCCTATGTCGGTAACGAGGGGCGCCAAAAGCTTGATGTGCCTGGGGGAGGGAGCGACCGCCCCCCACTGACCTGGTCTCAATTATTTTTTTACAATTTCAAGTCATAAATAATAATGTATCATATTTAAAGAGATTAATTTATTAATATTATTATGGGAGTTGTTAATTATAGAACACATTTTGCATTAATTGTTTATTAAAAATATAAATACTCTACAACGATTCAACTATTCTGCAGTCCTTTTCAAGTACTGTAAATCGCGTACAAAAAAAATTGTCCATAGACCCCATCTAATTCTCAACTTTTCATTTTATAACACTGTCCTGTTTTTGACATAACAATGTCCCGTTTTTGTCTCAAGTCAGTCTAATGTATGTTCATAGGCGCCGGAACTGGGGGGGGGGAGCAAGGGTACATTGCCCCCTGGGATCCTATAGAGGGGCAGAGGGGGCAATATGTCTTCTTTTATTTCATGTATTTTTAAAAATGATATATTTTTACTTTTGAAAAATAAAATCTTCTAAATTAAAAAAAAATTAAAAGAGTAAAAAATTCATTTTTTTCCAAAAATTTTTGATAAAATCACCATCAAATTTTTTAAAATTTTAATTTTATTAAAATTGTGATATTATTTAAAATTTTTAAAGTTATTAAAGTATAGTAGATTTGTTTTTGTTTTATACTATTTGAACATATTAAATTATTTTAATTTTCTAAAAAAAATTTTTTTGCCCCCCCCCCCCCCTCCTGATTCAAATTCGTTCCGGCGCCCCTGTGTATGTTGCAAACTAAATTTACAACGATTTGATTTAATTTGACATTACAATATGTAGTATTTTTAACACATTCAAATTCTGGGCTCTTCAAAACCAGATCAGATTAATTATTATATAATTTTTTAAGTATTCATTCAAATGTTCAAAAAAATAAAAATTTTTAATGAATTTAATTATTTTGAAAAAATAATTTCTTATAATTGAAGAGGCTTGTGGGTAATCGAATAAGCTTCGGATTACGAATCTAGAGTTGCTATACAACTCAGTTTCAAATCTCACTTGCCGTGAATATTTTCAATAATTTCTATATGTATTTGGAGTTAATCTCTGGTGAGAGATAGGAAAATTAAAAAAAAAAATACCTAAGTTATTTGAGATACAAATTTAGAGTTTTGGCAAAAAAAATCACTGATAGAATAGGCGGCTATTACCCCCCCCCCCCCCTGGTTTGGCCTAAAAATTTTTTTTTATCTATAAAAAACAAATATATACTTTTCCAATTGGGAATTTTTTTTAAATGAGCTTATATAAAGAAAATAATTAATTATAATTATATTTAATAAATAATTAATAATCTATGTTTATTTTAATTGCAAACCCCCCCCCATTCATGTCCTAACAAATGATTATCCCCCCTGACTACGCCCATGACTGATGGTATTTTTTTTTTTTGCAGAGCAACGAAAAAGTAACTCTGGTAATTGCTCGAAAAAAGATGAGTCGCGCCATAACGGAAACCGCTTCAGTATCAGGATCTCGAGAAACGAGCCAACAGCATCCAGGAATAGCATCATCGATACCCGTATCCCATGGAAGAACAAAATCGGCTCCAGAGAGTCTCGGCGATGTTAGCACACCATGGCAACCAGGAAATCCAACAAGAGCTCCTCCTGCTCCAAGAGCCGAATCGTATGACTCGCTTGCTGCTCCTTCGATTCAACATCCTCCTTCCTCCGACCCTCTTCCATCATCTCCACCGCCCTCCTCTTCTCATATCGAAGGGGTTGATGAAATATCAGCAAGCGTAAAACGTATAGTGAGACTATCTGGACATTCTCTGCATCAAAAAACAGTCACGATTAATAAGGCAAGTATTCTCTGCTAAAAACTTTGTTACATATTCATTAATATAAAAAAAAAACATTGTGTGGTTTTATGAAACCACGATGCAAGTGAAACTTTTTTCGGATCGTAGGCTTTTAACTGAAAATTTTCAGAAAATTATTCAATTAAGGATATTAAAATCGCGTTTTTACAATTGGCGTATGTTATAATAAATTAAAAACTAAGAAATATATTTTATCAATTTAAAAATTAAATCTCACAATTATTTTTTATAATTCGTCATATATATTAAATTTCAACTTTCCTATTTTTGTCGTCATGGCTTGTGACGTCATAACTTGTAGCGTCACGGCCTTTGACGTCACAGCTTGTAACGCGACATGCTGATAGAGAAACGAAAAGATTTGTGTCAATCAAAATAAAGTTTCACTTTAAAAAAATTAGGTATTTTATTGACTTTGCAGCTTTTTCGTCTAGGACGGATATTCGGCCAAAAAATTATAAAAACTTTTTTATTTTAAAGTTAGTTATTATTGATCAATTGCCTTGTACAAGTATCATCCTCAGGACCTACATTTTCAATAATATATACATTCAAATTCTGTCTTATTATAATTAGTAGGGCTCGGATTTCGCCCTATTATAATAATATTTTCAAAACGTTTTTATAATACGTCCTAGGCGAAGAAGCTGCGAATTCAATTTAATTTAGGTATTTTATTTTTATTTTGAGGTTTCTATTTGATTTACGTTTATTATCAAATTTTTATATCAATATTTTTCTTTAACTTGTTGAAATTCGATATTTGAGAGATGAAATTTTGAGAAAAATTCAAAAAATTGCTTTTTCAAACTCAAAAATTTCCAAATTGACTTGTCCCAGCTAACATATATTAAAATTTTTTTTGAAATATGTAAGTAGATAAAAATTTTGTTTTCCCCTCTGTAATTTAAAAAAAAAAAATTATATTTTTAAAAGAAATTTGACTTATATATTTTGTTAATTGCCAATTAATAATTTTAATTTTTTTTTTTAAGGAACCAAATGAAAGTCTTGGGATGCGTATCGGTGGTGGACTTGGGAGCAATGAAGGAAATATACCAATATATATAGCGAACATTCATCCTCAGGGTTGTGTTGGAAGAACTCAACAAATTTGGGTTAGTATCTAATTTAATCTAATTTAATGAAATAAATCTCTCAACAGAGGTTGTTAACTCCTGTATCATTATCATAATTCTTACTTCCTGCAAAAGCTACAGAGTCTCTAAATTTATCCAATAAGTAAAGACGCCGCCCGCCAGGGCCTACCGCAGCTAGTTAAATAAAAATAAATGAAATATATGGGATGGAGTCAGCTAAGGAAATACAATAATAAAAAACCAATTTATCTGTCGACGTTTCGAGCGCCATTCTCGTTCTTCCTCGTGACAGAGTAGTATCAATTCTTAATTCCAGTATCATATGACATCAATAAACTGAAATTCACCCACATTAACAATGTAATATAAGTTCATTTCTGATTTAAACAATGATTTTTATATAAACTAACCAAAATGGAAAGTAACTTTTATACTACTATAAGAATTGTCTCGATGAAGAGCGTGTTTTTCGTTCGAAACGTTAACAGATCAATTTGTATTTTATTCTTTCCTTGACTGACTCCCAACCCATACATTTATAGTTCTTAATTAAATTTAATTCGATTCAATTGATGCGGTAAATTTAATTTGATTAAATTGGAATAGAAATTTATTTCGACAGGAAATTGTTTTTTTATTCAACTGTAAATTAATGAAAACCGAATTATGTCATGTTGCATCTCTTTCGACGATATATAAATGTACTAATATTTTAGAACATGTGTCTGTGTCTGAGAGCATAGGAATAAAGCCAAGTGGCCATGTAGATAGACGAGCTCAAAGACCCAACGAAATGACTAAATAATTATCAACTTAAAATAAATTTCCAACATTCCTGGGAATGTTGCCATTGTTACTGACTTCTGACTGATTCATCAACTCTAAAAAAAAAAAAAAACAACTTGTTCAGTATTAATTAACGGCAAAAAATAAAATTTTCATTTTCAGAAAGGAGATATCCTATTGGACGTGAATGGTACATCGCTCATTGGTTTGACTCACAGTCAGGCTGTCGCCACTCTTAAATCAACGGTTGAAAATGTCCAGGTCACTCTTGGAATTCTTGAAGGTCCAGAAACTTCTCATGGTTCTCTTAATTTCATTCCGTCGTGGCTATATTGGCAAAAATTACCAAGGTATATATTATAAGAGAAATTTAATCTTAAGATAAAGTTGTGATTTCAAATCAGCTCTCAACCACTCTGATAGAATTTCTTTCTCAAATTTCCTATGCTTTTAAGCATTGAATAGGATTAATAAGGCTTATAACTTGTTTGGAGTAAGAGATCTTACACAAAGGAAGTTTACGCTAACTTATTTAGTTCTTTCATTTTATTTTATTTCTTTATTAATGCTTTTGTGGTTTGTATTATTATTATGGGAGTTTTTAATTATAGACCACATTTTGAATTAATTATTTATTAATACTGTACTAACGTTTTGACTGATTATTCTGCTGTCGTTTTCAAATACTGTACACTTGCTCCGACCCAAGGGACAGTTACTTGCATTTTATATAAAACGACATCAGCGCCGTCTACAGTCATTCCTATGAAGTTAAATATAAACTTCAGCGCCATCTACACTCATTCCCATGAAGTGAGACACAATCATCAAAGCAAATGTTTACTAAAAAAGCTTGATGTTACTAAACTTTTTGGAATTTGATTTTTTAACATAGATGATACAAAATATTATTATTAAATTTTTCCAATAATATATACAATAATCGAATCCTTAATATTTAATTAACATTTTTCTCATTCAACACAGTATTTATATTTTTAATAAATAATTAATACAAAATGTGGTTTTTATTTTATTTCTTAATCTTTTTTTGAGAGGACTCAGGGCAGATTTTCTTTTCTCGACTGACTAAACACGTCTTTCTATGAATCAAATTCCACTTAATTGAACTATTAGTATAGTCTAGTACCAATTGAAAATGCAGCTGTAGTTTTTTTTTTTATTAATTTATTTTATTCGCACAGCTGACGTTTCGCTTCCTTGTTTGAACCATCGTCAGAGCTGGCAAAAAGTCTTTATGTGTGGATTTAAAACATCCTTGGATCCTTTTCATTATATAATAAATATATACATATAATATGAAAACCCGGCATATTCTAATTGAACTATGTTATTTGCAGGTGCCTTCAGTTCCCTAAAACTGTGGTTTTACACAGAAGTCCAGGGGCAAGTCTTGGCTTTAGTATTGTAGGAGGAGAGGATCCAGTTCGCGGCCCGGAATCAATTCACATACTTTTCGTTGTTCAAGACTCTCCAGCAGCTAAAGATGGCAAACTTAGGTTTGTATTAGCCTACATATAACAATTTTATGAGTATGTTTATTTGTTGGTGGGCTAAACATGCTCTAGTCCCTGGGATCTCCTGGGCATCGGTGTACTAAACCAACAAATACTCACATTTCTTATATACAGTAGAGTATTAGAGCAGACCAAGATGTCTGTCCGCCTGCTGTTATAACAAGCGACTGACAAGTGAAGTTTAAATATTTCTCACTTCATTTTTCTTGTTAGAGAAATGCACTGCCAGCTTGAATATATAGGGAATGTAAATATTTGTTGGTGTCGATCGAGGGGGGGGAGGAACAATCCGCCCCGGATGACACCATTCGGGATTCAAGGAGTATCACATTTCATCAACTGACTTATTTTAGTGAATAAACAAATTCCATAATTTGAATTTTTATTCTAAAAATTTATTTTTTATTTCATTTTTTATTATTATGAAATGTCTTCAAAAATAAAGAATGAAAAATTTTTTAATAATTTTTTTTTTTTTAAATATTTTTCTGCCAGTTCACTTAGATGTGAAATCTCTATTATTGAAAAAAAGGAAGTAATGTCTTCCCTCTACAAAATATTAGTAAAATTAATTTAAATTAAAACCGCGTAGGAATTTTTAAAAAATACTTAAAAATATGTTTCTTTTAAAATTAAAAGAAATTTTCAATAATTCATTACAAAATGTGTCAAATTTTTCCGAATAAAAAACAAAACAAAATGAAATGTTGTAATTATTACCGGACAGAGTAAGTATAACTTTTTTTATCCTTTCACATTTTCAATTTCAATGATTTTTTTTTAAGTATGAGGTGACATCATTACTTCCGCCCACCTTAGCTACGCCACTGGTGCAAAGAGTATATTGATTGAATTGTGATAAACATGAAAGCCTTATCAAAAATTGATTCGATTCATAAATTTATTTGTTATATTTTTTTACAAAATAATAATAACTGGAAATTCTGATAGACTCCCTTGCCCAGAAATTTGTTGATATTTATTTTTTTCTTTTTCAGGTGTGGTGATCGGTTGCTCGCAGTCGATGGTCACAGTTTAGAGAATGTGAAACATTCAACGGCAGTCTCAATGTTGAAACAAACTGGCAGTAAAGTCACCTTGGAAGTGGTCTCATGGTTGGGCACAGAGCTCTAAACGTCTCTTACGAATCCACAATAAGGCACTGCACAATTCACCTTTTCTAAAATTAAAAAAATTTGCATATATTTATACCGGTATATATATATATATGCAAATTAAAATAATTCCTTAATTTTGAAAAGATTTTCAATTTTAGTCGACCCATCAGACAGATCTGCCCTTTGGATCCTTCCAAACTCTTTTTTTTTTTTTTTTTTCTTAACAATTTCAATGGCGTAATTACATATTTTTTTCACGATGTTGACCTTAAAATTGAGGTCATTAGGCTGTGAGTTAAATATATATTCCTATATATCTACTTAATCAAAAAAATTTTTCAATTTTTTTAATGCTTATTTTTTATAGGCTATTTAATCGGAAGTAAATTGCTATTTATTTAACGATGTGTTCATTTTTAGAGGACCAGCTAAAGACCTAACGTTAAAAAAAAACCTTTTATATATTTTTAATCAAAAATAGATTAATTTTTTTCTTTAAATAATCTAAAAAAATAGAAACTAATTTTTTACATTTTAATATTTAGAATTTTAAGCGCGTTCCTCTTTATCCATAATTCAAAATTTTATTTAATCTTTTTTTTTTAGTTTTTCAAGCTGGGGCCTCCGACATCTGCTCAATTTTTTCAATCTTTAAACAATATACCGTATTAAATATATATCCAAAGTATAGCAATCACAAAAAATTAAGATTTAAACAAATTTAATTCTTTTAATTTTTTTAGGGTCCAGATATACCATCTATTGCAAAAGTATTGAGACTAAAGCCCGGTAGTTAGGCAGCCCAAATGGCACACGCACGCTGTCTCTGTGAGAAATACCCTATTCAAAGCAGACAATAGGCTGAAATACCCTTTTAAAGGTTAAAAAGGGTCGTTCGGCCTCTTATCTGCTTTGAAAAGGGTATTTCTCACACAGACAGCGTGCGTGTGTCATTTTGGCTGCCTAACTACCGGGCTTTAGTCTCAAAGCTTTTGCAATAGATAGTACATTAAAATTCAAGATTTTTGTTAACGAATCTCTCAATTTTGAAAAATTTTATTAATTTTTAAAGGATATAATTGTAATTACGCTACTGAATCCGCTTATTAATTATTAATATTAATTTTAAAATATTTTTTATTCTTCTTTTAATATCTTTTTTTATTAATTTTTCACGAATATACCTTATTGGGATTTCCTTTTGTTTGTTTTTTTTCATTTAGTTGGATTATTTTAAATCCCCAAATTGAGTGTTAATTTTGGAAGAATTTATTTGGGCGATGATTTCGAAAAATTCCCCCCTCCCCATGCTATAATCTTCCATTTTCAGGTCTTCCTCTTCTTTCTATTCTTTATATAAATAATCAAATTCATCATCTCTCTTTTCATCATTGACAACTTATAAGACATCCATTAAAAAAAAAAAGAAAAAATAAAAAAAATAATCATTGCTCTAATAAATAAACGTTATTTAAATAGAACTATCCTGTAAAAAAAAATAACTAAACAGAGAAATTAACCATTTAGCTTTCATGGTAATTTCTTTTTATAAATAAATAACTACTAAATCTTAACTTTTAATAATTGTTCAAATTAATTTTTATTTATTAATATAAAAATTAAATATAAAAATATTTAATCTATAAATTTTGTATAATAAAACAAAAATTGATGAAAAAAATCAAACGAGAAAAAAAAATATTTTATTACCAAGTCCAAAAAAATTTTATTTCGCTGGATGAATAAAAATTAGGCTCCGTTAAAATTAAATCCTGTTGGTTCGGGTAAACTTGAATAATAAAATTTATAAAAAAAAATATATATATAATAGCAGTTAAGGCAATCTCAATCTTTGTTTTCGGACCTCCCAGAATATTTGTGGTGGTGTTCAGCTTCACTGGGGAGAGAAAAAGGACATGTACCATCTATTGCAATAGTATTGAGACTAGCTCGCCCGGTAGTTAGGCAGCCAAAATGGCACCCGCTCACTAAACTTTTTTTCAGATTAAAAACTTTAAAATAATGAAATTTATATTAAAAAAGATAAATTTTTTGGTTATTCTTTTGTTAAAAAGGTTCGTTCGGCCTATTGTCTGCTTTGAAAAAGGTATTTCTCACACAGGCAAGTTGCTATATGGGCTGCCTAACTACCGGGCTTTAGTCTCAATACTATTGCAATAGATGGTATATGGAAAATATTTATGTAAAATTTTTAAATTTCCATCTCAAAAAACTTACATTTTTTGGAGGGCGATTTTTCTTCACCCCCACCCTCTGGTAACCCTCCGCCACTGCAAGAATATTAACAAATTATAAATAACTGCGCTACTTGTTTTTACGGAAAGTTTACACAAACCAACAAGAATATTCATCCTCATTTTATTATTTAACATTTAAAATTTTTTAAATTGATGACCTTTTATTAATATAGATAAAATATATTGTAATTTTCATATTTTTAAATAAAAAGCTGCCCTATTGTGGAGTTTGAATTAGATAATAATAATAATAATAATAATAATAATAATAAAAATATTTTAAAATCTCTTTAATATATGAAATTTCAGTGATATTAAAAAAGTTTTAAATTTGGATAAACGAAAAAAAAAAGAAAAGAATTTCAAACCCTGAATGTATTTAAAAATCATTCAGATAATTTTATTATATCTAAAACTATTTTTTTAAGATTCAAGAATTTATAGCTTTGCTAATTAATTTTATTTTATAATAATTGCTGCCTTGAATTATTTTTAATGAGATAGAAAAAAAATTGTCTGCTTTTGAAAAAATTTTATTTTGTTGTTTAAAATGGGGAATTTTGATTTGTTAAAAATAATAAAAACAAAAAAAAAAAAAAACAAAAAAAAAATACAAGTTAAATATATTATTAGAAATGTTAGAAAGCTATATCATTTTGTCGTTTAATATATATATATATCTACGTGGGCAGATCAAATTTAAAACAATCTTAATTTTTATTACAAAACAACATATAAAATTATTTTTCTGATTCTTATTATTTATTTATTATCAAAACTGCTTTGTTCGACTTAACTGTGAAATTATTATACCTCTGGATCCACATTAATTGAGCAGTGAGAGTTAAAACCAACGATTGAGAATAAAAAAAACTGAAGAGAAAATGAATAATTGTGCTTGGTTTAAATTTTATCCGCCTATCGTATATATACATATAAATATATTAAAAATATATATATATGTATATAGATTTGTAGTCAATTTTTAATTATTGAAATCATATCAAGAAGATAGAAAAAAAAATCTCTTGAAAAGTTAGATCTTATTATTATTTTATATTCATTTTTTTTATACTCGCTCCTTAATTTTTTGTAAAATTTTTTTTATCCTATTGCTTATTATTATTCATTTCAAAATGTGATTTGAATCTTTTTATATTATTTTTTAAGATCTTGTATCTATTTTGCTATAAAAAAAAAAAATAATAATATGGAAAAAATAGCTTTATTTTAAAATTTATAGTACTAAAGAAAATTGAAAAACATCTTCATTTAAATAATTGTCAATATGTACCAGGTGATTCAAATACGAACAGTACTTATAATTACTATAAATTTTCTATAAAAAAAAAAATCATATTAGGAATATAATTAAAAATCGTGCCAAAATTACAAAACTATTTGCCAAATTTTTGTTTGTTTTTTTAATTTTGTTACGATTAAAATTTAAAAATAATCTTATTAATATATAAATTTTTATTAGAAGAAAAAATTTTCTATATTTTTGAGGGACTTGACTTCTACGCCAAAAAAAATAATAGAGAAAATTTTTTTCTTTAATTAAAATTTATTAATGAAGGTCTTTTTAAATTTAATCGATACGTATCTTATTTTTAAGAGATAAGTGATAAGCACTCGAATTTGAATCACCTTTTATATAATTATATATATAAATATATATATATTTATATAAAAATAACTAGAATTGTCTATTTTGAAAAATAAATTATTTATAGTATTTGAAAAGCTATATTATAGCTCTATTAAGATGAGAATGGCATTCGAAGCCGAAAAGTGGTACCTTTTAAGTGCCGATTTTGCTAAGATCTTCAGTATTGAATGGAAACCATTCTTATTTAAATTAATAATAAACATGATAAATAATAAGCCCCCCTCCATTATTTGCCCGAATCTCTTTTTTTCTTCCTTTTCCTTTTTCATCTAAATTCGCTAATTATTTTTTTATGAGAAAATTATAAATGTATACATCATTGAAGCCTAAATTTTAAGGTAGTTTAAGTATCGATTTTTTTCAATCGATACCGAGTTGGTATCGATGCTTTGCAACAGATACGGTATCGAGTAAAAGTATCGATACCTCCGTGGTATCGTTTCATCCCTATCGGTCGGTTCCTAGTGATGACACAATTTCTTTTACTGTTTATAATGTTTGAATGAAAGTTTACTATCAAAATATATGCCAGGATCTTTAATCGAGTTATATTTATTCATGTCATGGTGATTTTCAAGACATTATTCCAATTAATAATAAGTTTAAAAAAATAATTCTCATTTTTTTTTTTTTTTGCGTTTTGAATTAAATAAGATAAAAATTAAAATTAGTAATTAATTTTGTTTTTAACATCACTTTTTAAAACTTAAAAATTTGTTTGCCTATTTTTTATCCAATCTCAATTATGGTCAATTTTAGAAATTAAATTTAAATTCCTTACCATTTAAAAAAAGAGTAATAGAAAAAAATCAATTATTATTTGAATATTTGTGAATAGAAGTTAAGGGAATTAAAAGAAAATTTCAAATTTGGCACCTATGATAGAGAATCTGACATTTCACAAATTGTTTTCAAATTTATTTTATATATTGATTTAATTTAATTTTTTGAATAGAATAAATTATATTGAATTATTTTTTATATAAATTATAATAGTTTTTTTTAATAGAAGTAATAAAATCGAGAAGCTCGATTGCTTTGACTTTGACTCCATTGAAAACGCAAGCGAATGCCGAGTCTCTTTATCTCTTCCATGACTTTGGCTAAAATATTTCTCACATGTCAACACGTCAAACAAATTATTTATATTTCATCTTAATTATTTCAATTTTTTAAGGTCAGTAATGCATTTAAATATTTATTTAATTGGTTCAGGAATATTATTTTCAATAATTTAAATAATTCTAAACTCGTGATTAAATATGATAACCTTTCGTTTGTCTGTCTGTCAAATTTTATTTTCATTTTTATTTAATATTTCATTTCTTTTATTCTTTTAATTATTTAATAATTATTTTTAATTTAATATCTGCATTATATAAACCAAATAGATTATTATTTTTATTAACTCATTCACTATTTCCTTCACTTTGACAAGTCATTTTTTTCTTTTTCCTTTATTTATATAAATAATTATGTATTTTGTTTTAAAATATTTTCCAATTATATTTTCCCCTTTTCTATCAAGATTAAATCACATGTTTAGAAGTATTTATATAAATAATTTTTAAAGTTATATGCAAGCAGAATCTTTACCTACCTCCTATGCTATTAAAATGTATTCTAGTCATCTTCTTCATCTTAAATCTTTTTGTAATTATTTAAGTAAAACTTTATTAAATGAATTAACCTTATTTATTTTTCATTTTAGATGTGATTTGGACCAAAAGACTTCTCTTCAAAGCATGTTTTTGGAACTGAGAAGGAATACAATATCCAGGATCATATATATATATATATATATCATAGAATTTTATTTGTTTTATTCTTATTAGAAATGAAATTACTGATAGTATATAAAAAAAGGAGAGAAAATAATTCAGAAGTTTTAAGCCAGAATGTTCCAAAGAAAATGCAAACGATTAAAATAATTTAACAAGGTAAGACTTAATTAACAAATATATAAAAAAAATGAAAATGAGACGAATTATTATTTAATTTTAAATAAAAACTGGCCGTCAGGGGCTAATCTTTTAAGAAAAACATTTCTAAATCAATTCAAATAAAGAATTTAACAAAGTTTAAGGGGTTTTTCTTGATCGACAGTTCTTTAACTATCAAAAATCAAACTGAATTTATTTATTTTTTTTAGGGTAACTTTGATTTTATGGAAATCTTTAAATTTGAATTGTCATTTGAGAGAAACAAAAAATATGATTCATTTTTTTATTTCTATATCAGAATTCCTTCCAAGATTCTTCTTGTCTTTAACTTAACTCAACGTCATCTCACTTTGCCATTTGGGGAGTTTATTTATTTTCATCACTCTAGTTTTCCAATTAATTAGTAACTATTATGTCTTTATAGCAAGGTGGTCCATGAGTCAAGGAATGATAAAATTTGGGTTTTTTTATTTATTTCTTTATCTAAAAGTCAAATTTTTTTATTTCTTGACTTTTGAAATGTAAAATAACTTTATCTAATTTTAGGAAAAATAAGCCGGGACCCTGGCAACGGAGAAGAGCAACAGTCACCACAATCGTTGCAGTTAAGCAATGCCAAGGCGGCGAAAGCTCGCGATTGGTGACCCCGAGCAATCAGCGTGTGGAACGTCTACCCAGTGGTAATGAGTATTTTTTAAAATATATTAATAAATATACACTCCTAAATGGCCTATGGAGCCGAAAAGGGTTGAAAAAAAAATAAAATTTTTAATTTCTTTAATTTATTAATTTCCAAATTTTCTTAAATTTCCTATACTACCGTATACTAATTATTAATATTTTATATAAATATATAATTCTAATATAATTTATTGAGAGAAAGGTGGAAATTAAATTAGAATGTACCAGATATTTTAAATGTTTTCATAATTATTTAAGTGAAAAATTTTTATTAAATTATTTAATTAATTAATTTTTTATTTTAGATGTGATTCGGATCAAAAGACATTGCTTTCAACTGGTATGTTTGGAGCTCGGAAAGAACACTATCTCTCATCATCATATATATATATATATAATATATCTATCAAGAAATTTTCAGAGAGAGAAAAATCTTAAGGCAGAATGTTTCAAAGAAAACGCATCGAGATGAAATATAATGAAACAAGGTACACACCTTAATAATCTAATACAATAATTTGATCAACAGACATAAAAAAATGAAAAAACGAAACTAATTTTTTATTTTAAATTAAGTAGTAGGTAAAGCAAGTAAAATTAGACTGCTGTAAACACTGATCTTTTCCATCTTTTTGTATAGGTCCGAGACGTGTTCTAAGAAAAAACCAATGCCGCATAAATGCCTTTTACCAGTAAATGTGGCGCTGGAGACGACTGCTCAAGATTCCTTGGGCGCCCCATCGCACCAATAGCTCTTTCCTCGAGGAGCTGGGGATGAAAATGAGCCTGGAGGCCATTGTTTTCGATCGAATCCTGCATAGAGAAATAAGATCATTATAGAGAATAAAGTTCAGGGAAAAAACCACGCAGATCACCGCTGATCGACCAGTTGAAATCATTTACAGGCACTCGCTTCGGGTTTCAAAACCGAGGGCGTTGAATAGAGAGGAATGGCATCTGACCGATGCAAGAACGATCTTTCCAATGACCATGACACGTCAACTTGACGCTTACGACTACGAGAAGCGAAGAGGAAGTCATTCTGCAATTCTTGTTATTCTCATCTGGTGAGTTTATTTATTTTCTTACCTTTCCAGTATCATATGTGACCCTCCACATGAAAAAGTACCAAATCTTCATTGGGGTTAAAATTGAATTTTTATGCTTTCTGTACAGAACACACCCTGCTGAACAAACAGGTATTTTTTTTATCATTTTTTGTTTGGAAGATATAAATTTTTAAAATTTTGGTTATGAAAAACCTAGTTTAGACAAAAATAAGTTTAAAGTTTGTTTAGTCCCTTTTCTCTTATCTCACCTTTGTCTTGTTTTTTCAATTTTTTTATATAAAATACATCGATTCTGAATCGAAAGGCTGAATCGAATATTTCATCATATAAGATGAAGAACTAGAGAATCGGAATCTCTAATAAAAATGAACTTTTTCAGTAAATCGTCTCTCCTGAAAATTTAGCCCAGTGAAGATTTGGTACCTTTTCATGTGGTCGGTCACATATATATATATATATATATATATATATATATATCGCCTGCTGAGAATCATGGTGGCGAAAGTCTGAAATTCAACAATTAAAGAAAAGGCGTTTGAAAGTTTTATAAACATATAGACTACATTTAAATAGCCGGCCAACAAATAAATAGACCAGAATCAATGGCAAAGAATGGAACTATATTTTCGCCACTTTGGCACTCAAAAGAGAAGACGTTTTAACAACATTTGGTAAGCTTAACTCAAAAATTGAATTTTCGGACTTTCGCCTCTATGATTCTCAGCTGGCAATATATATTAATAGAAGGGTGTTGAAGGGCATTCAGCCATAAATAAAACACTCTCGATTTTCTGTGAATGTTCAAATGCTCCGGGCAAAATTTATTTACCCATCCTCATTGAACAAATCTATTGAGAAAGTCTCTATAATTATATATAACAGTAAGTCTTAGTTGGTATTTTATTCTACTACTTATTTTATTTAATTAAATAATATGATGATATATGAGTTTGAAAGTTTTTATAATATTAAAATTTGCTATTTTCATAGGTCTAGATACAATCAAATAATGATGGGGGTTTGAACATTCACAGAGAGTATTTTATTTTTGGCTGCCTGCACTTCCACATCCTTCCATAATTCCAGCCTTTAAATATCATTATATATATATTTATTAGTCATTTCTAATCAAAAAATTACAGAGAGGATCAAGCTCCCCTATGCGTTTTCTTAAATGATTATTTCTACTTTCTCTTACCTATGTATATATGTAATATATATATAAAGTATTGGATTCATGTCAAAAATTCGATGTCGAAATTTTGATGGATATACATGTTTTGAGGTCCCCGGATTCCAAAAAAGTGCTTTTCGCGACATGGTTTGTCTGTCTGTCTGTCTTCAATTTAAAGCATGAAGGAATTGAGTAGGAGGTTGAAATTTTATATTTAAGTTAGACACCCCCCTAGGGCGTGAAAATAAGCTTTTAAACAAAATCGGCCAAAGAGTACTAGTACTTTTACTGATGCATTTTATATATAGTGTATATTGCAATATAATTTTAATTTAATTTATTGGGAGAAGGGTGGATATTTAAGGTTGAATAGTAAAACATTTGATTTAACTTTTTTTAAATTATACTAATTATTAATAATTTTAAATGACATTAACGAGTTGAAATGATTCAATTTTTTATTTCTATGCAGTAGGATATATATAAATAATTTTAATTCTCATTATTTGATAATTATATAGACATATATTTTTTTCTTTTATTTTAGAATTCCTTCCAACGTTCTTCTTACCATTGATGCAAGTTAACTCTCTATCTCCATGAAGCTGGGGAGTAAAAATGCGCTATTGTTTTCAATCGCATTCTGCGCTACTTTGGTACACAGAGAAACTGACCTCGAAAAGGGAGGGAAAAAGACCAGGATCAAGATGGATCCACCAGTTGGAATCATTCACATACAGTTCGGGTTTCTACTGCGAGGGTGTTGAATAGAGAGGAATGCCCTCTGACCTTGGCAAGAACGATTTTTCCACTGACATACGAGGCGTCAATTTGCGCTTACGACTAAAAAGCGAACAAGTCAAGGTGAGCAATTTTTGCTATTCTAATCTGGGGAGTTTATATCATATTTAGCCATTTCTAATCAAGTAATTACAGAGGATCAAGCTCCCCTATGCTTTTTCTTAAATGATTATTTTTTATAAAAGAAGATGAAAATCTTTATTGGATTTCTTTTCTACGTTTAGCTCCATTAATACTTTTTTTAAAAACAATGAAATAATCACATGGAAAACGCATGCGGGTGCTTGGTCGGTATATAATTGACACTAGCAAGTTAAAATGATAAAAAAATTTTATTTCTATGCACTATATATAAATAATTTTAATTCTCTTATTTGATAATCATATAGAGATTATATAATTTTTTATTTTATTTCAGAATTCCTTGGAAGATTCTTCTTGTCGTTGATCCAAGTTGACTCATCGTCATCTCACTTATCCATTTGGTGAGTTTATTATTTTACCCCTTCTATTTTTCAAAAATATTAACAAGTTAGTAATTGTCAGGTCTTTAAAGTAAGATGATGCATGAGTCAAGAAATGACAAAATTTCGATTCCAATTTTATTTCTTTTTACTTTCTCGTATTTTCTCGTCATGTATTGTAATCGTCAAAAAATTTGACTTCCAGATTTTGACGATTCTCCACTTTTTTTTAAGACCCCCCTGAGTCAAAAAAATAAAACAATTTTGGGCATTATGTCTGTGTGTGTGAGTATGTGTGAACACGATTGCTTAAAAACCAAAGCAGCCAGATCGATGAAATTTGGTATATACTCCTTACACATAAATTGTAGATTTCTGTCAACTTTTGGACTAAATACATCACCTGGAAGTAGTAAGTACTTCACCTAAAAAGTGTTTTCAAAAATTTTGAAATTTTCAATTTTTTTGTTATATTCTGATTCTCTATTTTAAAAAGTTTTTATTCTTTCACATTTTTTCAAGTAATTTATCATAATATAACAAAAAAATTGAAAATTTCAAAATTTTTGAAAAAAACTTTTTAGGTAAAGTACTTTACTCCCAGGTAAGTATTTATTCCAAAAGTTGATAAAAATCTACAATTTTAGTGTAAGGAGAATATACCGAATTTCATCGATTTGGCTACTAGCTTTTTAAGCAATCGTGTTCACACACACACATACACACACACAGACATAGCTCCCAGAATAAGAATCCGGATCTTGCCGGGCCAATTTTTGGTCCAATTTTTTTTTACCCCCACCCCTCTTATTTCCATAGGAAATCAATGGAATGAAGGGGTTAGAGGGGACCACCACAACTGGCGGCAAGATAGTATTTTTCATTAATTGGGGCACCAGGTAGTAGATTATGATCATAATTGCCGGTCCCCACAATTTGGGGTGGTGTTTAAGGCCGTATATTTAAATTTATAACAGAGAGAGAAAAAAGAGGTGAAGGGGTTAGAAGGGACCACCACAACTGGTGGCAAGATAGTACTTCTCAGGGGACTATAGAGGATCCCCTCAGTTGCTGACAAGAGAGTTTTTTCATTGTTTGAGGTTTTAAGTACTCGAATTTGACCATAATTGCAAATCTTCCCATCATCTTAGCATGCATTCCATTGATTTCCTATGGAAATAATAGGGGTGGGGGTAAAAAAAAATTGGACCAAAAATTGGCCCGGCAAGATCCGGATTCTTATTCTGGGAGCTATTCTTACCCCAAATCCATTGTCAGAATTCGGTCCTCAGATTTTGCATACTCAACTACCTCCAGCGCCTGGTCTATTAATAAAATTATTTTATTTTATTTTTTTTTTTAAGCTAGAGAAAATTATTATATTTTACTTTCTCTTACCCTATATATGAAATATATAAAGAGAGAGAAAGTATTTTTGGTCCAATTTTTTTTTACCCCCACCCCTCTTATTTCCATAGGAAATCAATGGAATGAAGGGGTTAGAGGGGACCACCACAACTGGCGGCAAGATAGTATTTTTCATTAATTGGGGCACCAGGTAGTAGATTATGATCATAATTGCCGGTCCCCACAATTTGGGGTGGTGTTTAGGCCGTATATTTAAATTTATAACAGAGAGAGAAAAAAGAGGTGAAGGGGTTAGAAGGGACCACCACAACTGGTGGCAAGATAGTACTTCTCAGGGGACTATAGAGGATCCCCTCAGTTGCTGACAAGAGAGTTTTTTCATTGTTTGAGGTTTTAAGTACTCGAATTTGACCATAATTGCAAATCTTCCCATCATCTTAGCATGCATTCCATTGATTTCCTATGGGGGGTGGGGGTAAAAAAAAAATTGGACCAAAAATTGGCCCGGCAAGATCCGGATTCTTATTCTGGGAGCTATTCTTACCCCAAATCCATTGTCAGAATTCGGTCCTCAGATTTTGCATACTCAACTACCTCCAGCGCCTGGTCTATTAATAAAATTATTTTATTTTATTTTTTTTTTTTAAGCTAGAGAAAATTATTATATTTTACTTTCTCTTACCCTATATATGAAATATATAAAGAGAGAGAAAGTATTACTTTCTCTTAGCCTATATATGAAATATATAGAGAGAGAAAGTATTGCGATCATGTCAAAAATTCGATGTCGAGATTTTGATGGATATACATGTTTTGAGGTCCCCTGAGTCCAAAAAGTGGGTCCCGCAAATTGGTCTGTGTGTGTGTATGTATGTATGTATGTATGTATGTATGTATGTGTGGACAGATTTTTAGCATGAAGGAATTGAGCTACCGGATTGAAATTTTATATTTAACTTAGGTACCTTCCCACACGCTCAAAATAAGCTTTTGAACAAAATCGGCCAAAAAGTACTAGTACTTTACTGATGTACTTTTTCAGTTTTTTTCGATTTTCTCAAAATTCCCTCCAAGGATTTTTTTAAAATTCAAAAATCAATTATTTTTTAGATGCTCTTTAAAATGTATATTCTCATTTTGCCGTTGAAACCTTCTGGAGACCACTTTACTCTTGTTCTTTTAGCATGAAGGAATTGAGCTACCGGATTGAAATTTTATATTTAACTTAGGTACCTTCCCACACGCTCAAAATAAGCTTTTGAACAAAATCGGCCAAAAAGTACTAGTACTTTACTGATGTACTTTTTCAGTTTTTTCGATTTTCTCAAAATTCCCTCCAAGGATTTTTTTTAAAATTCAAAAATCAATTATTTTTTAGATGCTCTTTAAAATGTATATTCTCATTTTGCCGTTGAAATCTTCTGGAGACCACTTTACTCTTGTTCTTCATAGGAAAGATAGAAATGGTTGCCATGGTAACGGAATTTAAATCTTTTCTTTTTATTAGATTAAAAATCAATTATTATTTAAATTCCCATTTATTTGTGTCTTTAATTGCTTAGGAGAAAACATATATATCTCTCTCTCTCACTTGCAAACATTATCGCCTGTCTCTCCGCCTTCTCTCATAGGCCTAATGTTAATTTCCTATAGGGATTTGTATGTTAATTTCGATTCAAAAGGGGGTCCCCTTTGAAACTTTTTAGGCATTTAAAATTTTTTTTTCCAATTCTTATGAAATTTTGTATTTATTTACGATTCTCTATTGTGTATAAAATGTCCAAATATGAGATTAAAATTTTTAAAAATAACCATAGTTTATTTCAAGCAGTCAACATTTAAAATCCAAGTTTGAAACTAAGGTGCTATCGGAAACTAAATATATCTCGACACAAAAATCTGGTGTGACCAGCACAGTGCGCAACTTTCTCTTACCGAAGGGTAAGAGAAAGTTGTGTGCTGTGCGCCAGTCACACCAGATTTTTTGTATTATAGAGCTTAAACGTCTAGTCATGGCTTGGGTCCAATGGGGGGTTTGAACCCCCAAATCCCCCCCCCCCGTGGCTACGCCTATGGTTTATATAACCTTCATATTAATTTTATTTTTGTAAAATTGTTCTCATATTGATAAATAACACAGGGGAACTGTGATTTTGTTGCCAGGGTATTTCAAGTTATTCCTGGGTATTTGTGTGGCGCTGATTCCAAAAATGCCATCACTTCTAGTTTTAGAGCTATAGAGAAAATTAAATTTTAATAAAAAATGTTCTCTAAAGCGGTTCTAATTTTAAATTATCTAGATTTTTTTAAAGCGACTCCTTAAAAATATGCATATAGATGAATTACATAGAAATATAAAGTTTCAGTCCAATTGGAGGTGATGTACTGGCGCAAAACACGGCTAAAAGTTTAGGGAAATTGAATTTTTTCAGTTTTTTTCAACTTTGGACACCCCTAATACAAGTTTTTCCATTCTTGAATAAAAAAAACAAACATATTTTTACGATATTCTCTTGTTGTTTAGCTTTTCAAAAATCGCTTATTCGTGACAATCTGATAATACTCGTATTTAACGAAATTATAAGTACAAATACCCCGGCAACTTTTGTTCCCCTGTGCAATCTAGCTCATTTTTATTTGACATAATATATAAGCTGCTAGGTACATTATTTTCAATATTAATTATCAATTTAATATTAATATTTTTTTATATTTTCAGGGATTCATCTCGATTTCTGCATGCCAGCCATTGCACATGCGACGTTCCAGTGGAGCCTTGAAGTCAACCAACTGGTGAGTTTGTTCAAATTTTATAATTCATTTTTAATTTTAAAGCACAAAGCCCATTGCATCCTATAATTTGTTTTCTTTTTTTTTTTATTTTCGTCATCTAAGGCCATTTAGACCCATTTAGATTCGTATCTTAAATAATCACGTCAAGACAAAAACAAAAAGGCAAAATAAATCACACATTCTGATTCCTCGGGGTCACCAAGGAATGGAGTGAGGAGATAGATGTTAAATTTATATTTGTTCTAAAAATTTATTATATATTTGAACCTCAATCATCTATTTAAAAAAACATTGTGTGATTTTATGAAACCACGATGCAAGTGGAACTTTTTTTCGGATCGTAGGCTTTTAACTGAAAATTTTCAGAAAATTATTCAATTAAGGGTATTAAAATCGCGTTTTTAATCTTAACTTAATAATTGGAAAATGGGAATGATAATGGGAAATCAATTGGCGTATGTTAAATTAAAAACTGAGAAAAATATTTATTTAGTATTTGAATCATTTTAAATAAATTATATTTTATCAATTTAAAAATTGAAAAATTAAATCTCACAATTATTTTTTTATACAACAAGACATGTGATTGTTTTTTATTGGTGAGGCCAAAAATCCCATAAACATCCCATGGCCCCCGGGAATCGAACCCAGGATCTCCGCCTTTCCGGGGCATAGGCGTCCATTGCACCAGGCCACCGGACCCTCGACCTGCACCAATAAAACTAACTTCCCTT
The DNA here is from genome assembly GCA_023213315.1 of Euborellia annulipes. Taxonomy (NCBI): domain Eukaryota; kingdom Metazoa; phylum Arthropoda; class Insecta; order Dermaptera; family Anisolabididae; genus Euborellia; species Euborellia annulipes. The sequence continues at coordinate 37,543 of JAKCPI010013974.1, forward strand.
TTAGCAAGTTACTAACTCGTAACGAAAAAGTGAAAAAAAGTGAATCACTTATGCGCCGCTTGCTAGAGCAGACCCAGATATCTGTCCCTCTACTGGTTAACCAAGCGGCGCATAAGTGGAAAATTTTTCTTTAAAGTTTTTCACTTTTTCGTTACGAGTTAGTAACTTGCAAGACTAACTGCATATAAGGGGAAGTGAGTTTTATTGGTGCAGTTCGAGGGTCCGGTGGCCTGGTGCAATGGATAGCACGCCTATGCCCCGGAAAGGCGGAGATCCTGGGTTCGATTCCCGGGGGCCATGGGATGTTTGGCCTCACCAATAAAAAACACTCACATGTCTTGTTGAATATATCTATAACTTGTTAAGTCCGAATCGAGGTATTTTGAATACTATTATCTTATTCAAATATATAGATCTCGAAAAATATTTAACTATTTTTTTATAATTCGTCATATATATTAAATTTCAACTTTCCAATTTTTGTCGTCATGGCTTGTGACGTCATAACTTGTAGCGTCGCGGCTTTTGACGTCACGGCTTGTAACACGACATGCTGATAGAGAAACGAAAAAATTTGTGTCGATCAAAATAAAGTTTCACTTTAAAAATTTGGAAGCTAAAATTTCAGCCCGTGCCTTTTGTTCACTTGTAAATTTTTTGGGGAAGGTTTTCTATATATTTCATATATAGGGTAAGAGAAAGTAAAAAATATGTAAGTGAATAAAAAATTTAAATCACCCAAAAAAAATAAATTTTTAAAATATCGGGATAATAACAAGTAGATGCTATCTTAAACCAAGATCAAGAATGGAAAGACATTTATAATATAAATTATAAAGAGAGATCTTTTCCATTGCAATAAAAAATAATGTCTGCAAAATATGAACTCATTTGCAAAACAGCCCATCGCCTTTGAAGTTTGAGGATTTTCAAAATTTTCTTAAAACTAAACATTCCCTTTGATTTCCTCCACAAGGGACTAAATTAATTTTACATTCCAATTTAACTAGAAATTTATCTTTTATTGATAAAAATTATCTTAAAGAATTCATTAAAGAAGTAATAAAAAAATATAGATTTCTAATAACCCTATCTTCGTCAATTTTAATTGTGTTTAAAGCATCTGAATGTTTAAATCCATTCTCGTTCTTGGGCCATACCACAGTGGTAGAGTATCCCCCTCTTGTGCTAGGGGTTTAAATAATATCCCGTGGGCTAATTAGGATACAATAATGACATGCGCCTTGAATTCTAATTCTAAAGAGAGATTGATTAAATTGTATCATCTGTCAAAGTTTCTCAGCATAAATCTGTTCATATTTTTAATTTCACTATTATTCGATTATATTAATTTATTTATTATTACACCCCTTTTGGTCACACAATACTTATATAATTATCCAATTTTTTAAATATAACTCTTTGAAGAAGTCTTGTACCCAAGAGGGGATGGTGAGAAAGGGTGTTAATCACCCCTTTTAATAAACGAAATAGTATTTTTCTTTAAAAATAAAGTTTAAAAGATACTGTATTTAAACCGGATATTGTGAAGGGATTATGGGTTAATTAAAAAAATTTTATAAAATAAAAATAATCTTTTTGAGTATTTAAAACTTATCTTAAGATAATACAATAACATAGGAAATAATAATTAAATATTTCTTTGTTTCAGAAGAGAAAAAAAAACATCCAAGTGCGTCATCTTCATTAGCAAATAATCAACTCATACGCAAATTATTATTATTTGTATAATTGTGAGTTGATAGAAGAAAGCAAAGCTTTAGTTTCATTCAGCCCGAGCCAGGAGCAAGTCAGCTGAGCTCGCCTCTCTCTTCCTTTGCGCTGATATTAACGAGAACAAGACACATCTCTCTCCAATTGAAAGGTATTTATTATTTGCATATTTGATTTTATAATGCTACCCCCTGGTATGGTATTTATTTATATTTTTTATCTCTTGGGATAGGGAACTCAACGCTTTGGATGTAATTGAAGAAGGACCCTGGGCGGGGTTTATTTTTATCTATACCTTAGCCACGGACTATAAGAGATTTTGTATTTCAACTTATTGTTAAGATAAATGATTTTAAAATTAATTAATTAATACACCGCGCTCGCTTTAAGGATTTTTTAATATAATTATTTCTTATATTTGTTTTGAAATCTTTTAGTTCATTTTCGAATATTTTCTTTATTATTTTTCATATTTTTCCAAGTTAATTATTATCTTAGGTTTTGCACTTAGAGCGATTTCATTTAAAAGAGCCTGCAGTTGCAAAGAGATGCACATGACCCGAGGCGGGTCGATCGATAAACAGTTCATTTAGATTTTTAATAAAACTCGTCGAAATTGATTTAATATTAGGGGGATGAAATTATATAGCTAATATAACTTATATAACTTTATTAATTTTATTTTATTTTTTTTTTAATTTTTCTCTTCTGACAAATGTCTCCTCTATCTCTCCCAAAACACGGCTAAAAGTTTAGAAAAATCGAATTTTTTTCATTTTTTTTTTTTTTTTTTTTATAACTTTGGACACCCCTAATGCAAGTTTTTCCAGCCTTGAATGAAAAAAAAACAACATATTTTTGCGATATTTTATTTCCAAAAATCGCTCATTCGTAAAAGTCTGTTAATATTTTAACGAAATTATAAATACCAATTTTTTGTTCCCCTGTGTAATCTAGCCCATTTTTATTTAGTATAAAATATAAGTTGCTAGGTACATTATTTTCAATATTAATTATCAATTTAATATTAATATTTTTTTTATATTTTCAGGGATTCATCTCGATTTCTGCATGCCAGCCATTGCACATGCGACGTTCCAGTGGAGCCTTGAAGTCAACCAACTGGTGAGTTTGTTCACATTTTATATTTCAGTTTTAATTAATTTCAATGCACAAAGCCCATTGTATCCTACAATTTGCTTTCTTTTTTTTTTATTTGGTTAAGGTATTGTTTGGCATCTAAGGCCATTTAGACCCATTTAGATTCCTATCTTAAATAATCACGTCAAGACAAAAACAAAAGGGCAAAATAAATAACACATTCTGATTCCTCGGGTCACCAGGGAAGGGCTAAGGGGGAGTGAGGAGATAGATGTTAAATTTATCTTTGTTCTAAACAATTTATTTTATCATGAGCCTTAATCATCTATTAAAAAACAAATTTAGAAGCCAAAATTTCAGCCCGTGCCTTTTGTTCACTTGTAAATTTTTTGCGGAAGGTTTTCAAACAATAATATTTCATATATAGTGTGAGAAAATAAAAAATATAGCACCCAAAAAAAATAAATTTTTAAAATATCGGGATAATAATTAGTAGATGCTATTTTAAACCAAGATTAAGAATGAAAAGACATTTATAATATAAATTATAAAGGGAGATCTTTTCCATTGCATTAAAAAATAATGTCTGCAAAATATGAACTGATTTGCAAAACAGCCCATCGCCTTTGAAGTTTGAGAATTTCCAAAATTTTCTTAAAACTAATCATTTGATTTCCTCAACAAGGGACTAAATTAATTTTACATTTCAATTAAACTAAAAATTCTCCTCAGACGGTCGGGTCGACCATGAGTATGTCGAAATATAAATATTGTATTCAATTATGTAATTATGACAGTGGCGTAGCGAGGGGGGGCAAGGGGGGTCATGATGCCCCGGGCGCCAATCACAAAGGGGCGCCAAATGGCCCGAAAAACAAGAAATTGCTGGATAAATTTTATTTTTTGATAATTGATTTCAGGAAAATATATTTTAAATGTTGTGCCAGTGTAATATAATAATTTATGCCAAAAAAAAGTCGACGAAAAAAACTCGCCAAAAAAAACGCACCGAAAATTTTCTAGCCGAAAGCAAAATCTCGTCGAAAAAAAATCGCCAAAAAGAAAAACTCCCCGAAAATTTTCTCGCCCTAAGCAAAATCTCGCCGAAAACAAAGTCGACGAAAAAAATCTCGCCGACAAACAATAGCCGAAAATCCGAAAAGTTCCAAAATAAAATATTTTAAAAAATCTGGTGTGACTGTCGCACAGCAGACAACTTTCTCTTACCAAAGGTACTGTACTGAGCTTGTCACACCAGATTTTTTGTGTCGACATACGTATATATAGTTTCCGTCGATATATTAGAAGATGTAATGAAATTTATAAGTATGGGAAAATATCTATTTATATTTTGATACCCTGACTTCTATCTTTCCTATGGAGTACAAGAGTGAAGTGGTCTTCATAAGATTTCAAAAGCAAAATGAGAATATACATTTTAAATATCATCTAAAAAATAATTGATTTTTGAATTTTAATCAAAACCGTTGAAGCGAATTTTGAGAAAATTGAAAAAACTGAAAAATTAACATCAGTAAAGTGCTAGTAGTTTTTGGCCGATTTTGTTTAAAAGCTTATTTTCACGCCCTAGGGGGGTGCCTAACTTAAATATAAAACTTCATCTTCCTAGCTCAATTCCTTCATGCTTAAAATTGAACATACACACACAGAATATTTTTGATGCATATTTTGGCCTTTTTAAATGCATAATTTGAGGTTTTAATAGAATTTTTTTTTTTAATAAAAAAAACACTCACACTTTTTCCTCATTCACACTTACACTCACACACACATGCACACAGTCGCTTCGGCAACTTAGGCCATATAAGACTTTTACGATAACCGTTATTAATGAATATATCTATTGGGGGTTCAGGCATTCTTAATTAAGCCATTTGGAATCCAAATGGCTTAAATAAAATCATCGGACTGCCTGGGGTCCGAACCCCTGACCCTTGGTTTAGAAGGCCAGCACTCTAGCTTTTAGACCAAGCCCGAGGGCCCGAGCCCTGCTTATAAATTTCATTTCATCTTCTAATATATAGACGGAAACGTATGTCGACACAAAAAATCTGGTGGCACAGTCACACCAGATTTTTAAAAATATTTTATTTTGGAACTTTCCGGATTTTTGGCGAGTTTGTTTTAGGGGAGATTTTGCTTTCGGCGAGTTATACCGCCTCCATAATAATTTTGTATATTTTACATATAATATTATATGGTTTTCGAATGGAGGGGGGGGACGCTAAAAAGGTATTATGCCCCGGGCGCGAGTTAAGCTCACTACGCCACTGAATTATGAAAATTTTAATAATAAAGACTTTTATTATTATTATATTATTATTATTATAAAATAAAAAAAAAAAAAAAAAATAAATAAATAAATATAAACTAAAAATGCATTATTTAGTTGATAAAAATTATCTTAAAGATTTTATTAATGAACTAATAAAAAAAGATATTTTTAATAACCCTATCTTCCTCAATTTTAATTATATTTAAGCATCTGAATGTTTAAATTCATTCTCGTTCTTGGACCATAGCACAGTGGAAGAGTATCCCCCTCTTGTGCTTGGGGTTTAAATAATATTCCGTGGGCTAATTAGGATAGAATAATGACATGCGCCTTGAATTCTAATTCTAAAGAGAGATAGATTAAATTGTATCATCTGTCAAAGTTCCTCAGCATAAATCTGTTCATATTTTTAAATTCACAATTGGGATTTGTCATCAACGATTAATTTATAAATTATATTTAAAAAATGTGTGAGTATGTTTAGTCAAATCCGAATTGAGGTATTGAATATTAATATCTTATTTAAATGAATAGATCTCGAAAATTATCTAAATAAAATTAAATACAGGGTGTCGGAGTTATCAAAAGAAATTTCAATTTCTCGATTTTCTTTTTTACAGAATTTAACTCTTTAAAGATATTGCATCCTCCTTAGCTAATTATTCAACAAGGGATGATTTTAAGGATGTATGGCCTTTTTAAGTCTTTTAAAAATAATTTAAATTTAATATTTAATATCTAATGTGCGACGCGGAGTAAAATTTACCAATTTAGCCACGTTTTCAGTTCATATTAGAAAATACTTGCAAGGTGATCATTTATCGTTCATATAATTTTAAGATTTGAGCTTAAAGAGCCCGGGAAAAAAATTGAAATGGAAATTTTATTCATGAAAATTATTTTTTATTAAAATTTTAAGATTGGAGAGCAAAGGGCCTGGGAATATAGCCAGGGCTGGGGGGGGGGGGCTCCTCTGTCTGCGACCCTGGTAGTGAGAAATCATTTTGAAGTGCTATTCGATTTATAGAAATCTTTCTCTAAAATTTTATCTTTTTACTTTCTTTACGCAATAGATCAAATTTACAAACGTGAAAGGGATAAACCTTTTTTTTGGATAGATAGGGGGTGCGAGAGTAAAGATAGGACTTTAAACAAATATTGCCTCCTCCTTTGAAATTTATTTATAAAGAATCCTTTTTAAGGGGGTTTGAATAAAATATTCCTATATAGGCCTACTGTAGTTAAAAATAATATTTGGAAAAAGGATTAAGGGATAAATAAAACAATTATTTTAAAAAATAATCTTTATTGTAAAATATGGTAATACAAGAAGATAAAAAATAATATTAATAAATAAATATTTTTATTTTGTTTCAGAAGAAGGAGCTTTTAGGAAAAAGATCCATGTGAGTTTATGATCGCAGAAACAGCACGCACTGAAATTTTTTTTTTTAATTGTGAACTGCGATGATATTGCGATGATATTAGAGAGAATAAAATGTCGCACACACCACATCTAGCTCTTAAAAGGTATTTATTATTTGTATATTTCATAAAGGGTTAACATTTTATTTTTATATTTTTTCGTAATTCTCTTTCTCCTTGTTAACACATATACTGTATCACACACACACACACACACACACACACAAACATACGAATCATATTTAGTAAGAAAGAAAACAATAATAATTTTTATTATCTTTTACAGAGGTGGTTATTGCTAGAGGTCGACTTCTCACTTCATCATCTTCCTTGTCGTTTGAGCATCAACGTCTCAGGGCTCTCTCTCTCTGCACTGGGTAAGTCCTGACAATCAAATTTTTACAATTGCATTTTCCTGGGAAAGGTCATTCTTTCTTTTTTAAAATATCGCGTATAAAAACCCCCTCATTTTATATTTTATTATAATTTAAATCTACAAAAGTCTCCCTCTCTCTCTTTTTTGATTCGGGTTCCACCAGTAAGTTTTTTTGAATGGGTGGGTTGCTTTTTTACTTTCTCTTACCTATATTTGTATGTTAATTCAGGGTGGTTACAGACCTGGAAAACCTTAAAAAATCTGGAATTATCAGTGAATTTAATGAGACCGGGAATTATCATGGAAATATCAGGGAAATTTATTATAACTTTTTACTCAATTAATTATATCTGACACTGACATCAAAATAATGTTTATTAAATTTCTATATTATCGCGCCTTCTAAAGCTATGTCAAATTAGTTTTTAAATTGTTTTTGCTCTGTGACTATTTTCCCGACACTATAAAAATGTAGTAGGCCTATTGCCCAAAAAAGTTTCATGGCTCAAGAAATTCGTTGAAACAAATTTTTTTTAAATTAAATTTCAATAAAAAAGAACATCAATTTTTTTACTTTTCTTTTACCTATATATTTAATATATAGAGATGAAATATTGGATTCATGTCGAAAATTCGATGTCGAGATTTTGATGGATATACACGCTTTGAGGTCCCCAGAATACAAAAAAGTGGTTTCCGCGACATGGTCTCTCTGTCTGTCTATGTGTGTCTGTGAACAAAATATCTCAAGGACGAAATTTTTTATTTAATTTAGGCACATCCCTGGCCCGTGACACGAAGCTTTTGAACAAAATCGGCCAAAAAGTTCTAGCACCTTACTGATGCACTTTTTGAACATGCATAGCTACTTGACCATAAAAGCTACATTAAATCTAAATATACTTTTAGAAAGATTGGTTCATTACCCCCGGGCTACAAAAGTTTCGCCACACCTGTCCTATATTGTTACTTTGGAAATGTATGAACATGTTAATGAGAAAAAAGTACGTCAACAAAAAACAATACTTTCTATCTATTTATTTCAATATAGGTAAAGAAATTTAAAAAAAAAAAATAGTTACAAGTCAAGCAAAAGACGTTGTCATGTTAAAAAGCGAACGACTGTGTGGAAGACACAGCCAACACCAGATTTTTTGTTATATCTTGAAGTAAATAAAATTAATTTCAAACAAATTAACGATTTCTTGAGACAAGGTTATATTGTATCAAGAAAAGTTTTTTTTTTCTCAGTCTCAGATATCAGTGATTGAGTAAAAATTTACTCGTCTCATCATCTATATTATTTGATCTCATTTATCATACAGTAAAAAGAAGGTTCATTATTCAATCATTGATTGAAAAAATAAATTTGTTACTTCTCCTTTTGAACTACCACCTATAAGTAAAGTTGGCTGTTCAATTTGTTGGAAAAAAGACAATCAAAACTTTAGACATCTTAATTACACGAATAAAATTTTTAAATCATGGAAAAATAGAAAAATTTCTCTGGATAACCTGGAATTATCAGAGAAATTTCAAATCATTTCTCTGTAGCCACCCTGTTAATACATAGAGAGTTAATATTGGATTTATATCAAAAATTCGATGTCGAGAATGACATGGTAACAAAATATAAATATTTTCCTATACTTATAAATTTTACATCTTGAATTCGAATGTACCGTACTGTTAGAAACTAAAAATATGACTACAAAAAAATCTGGTGTGGCAAGCACAGGACAAAATTTGCGATTACTTTGGGTAATCGAAACTTGTGTACCATGCCAACCATTTCTTCTATCTTTTCTATGAAGTACAAGAGTAAAGTGGTCTACAAAAGATTTCAACCCCAAAATGAGAATATACATTTTAAAGAGAGTGTAAAAAATAATTGATTTTTGAATTTTAATCAAAATCGTAAGAGGTAATTTTGAGAAAATCGAAAAAATCCAAAAAAGTGCATCAGTAAAGTAACCGCGGCAACCGGGATTCAGCTCAGGTTTTCCGCAGGCAACCGTACATTATTCAAGGGCGGATCCAGAGGTGTTTCTCGGGAGGAAGGGGGGGGGGTAATCTCAAAAATTTTTCGCAGAAAAAATTTTTTTTCGTGGAACCAAAGTTTTCCGGATACAAAAAATTTTTGCCGCCCTAGGAACCGGAATTTTTCCCGTCCGTATTTTACCTTTTTTTTAGAGACGCAAAATTTTTGCCATCCGCGGGGCCAAAATTAATTTTTTTCATGTTCACCCGCGGAACATTCCCTCTTTCGCGGAACCGACATTTTTTCATATTAATTTTTTAAATTTTACATTAAAAATAAATTAAAAAAAAAAAAAATAAAAAGTATTTTTTTCAAATCTCGGGGGGGGGGGAGTAAAGGGGGTAATTGCCCCCTTTACCCCCCCCCCCCTGTATCCGCCCTTGACATTATTCCATTCGTAATAAAATTATCTTTATTTTGATGTAAGGTTTATTTATTAAACACACCGGTGCAAGTTATTAATTTTGGCTTACCTGTTTATACCTGGCAACTCATAGTTATGACAGGAAAACAAAAGTTTTCGAATCTTTTAAAACATGATAAAACTTATTTTCCCTTCATACGAGACTCGAAAAAAAATTATTCTAGTAAAAAGGCAGTGGCGCGTACCAGAAGAGTAGTGAGTAATAGGGGTGATATTTATTTAGTTGCCGATTCAAATTAACATTAATAAAGAACTGTATTCGTTTGCAAATTTTATAATATGCTAGTCCGAAAACAAAAGGGTACAATTTTGAAGATTTGCTATCCAAATGGCTTAAATAAAATCATCGAACTGCCTGGGATCCGAACCCGCGACCCTTGGAATACAAGGCTAGCACGCTAACCCGAATAGTAGTTAATTAGAAGTCCTAACTTACTATTACTTACATCACAAAAATCAAAATGAATAATAATGCCATTAAGTAGGAATAAAAATTTATACATTAAAAAAAAAAATCTATTTTGTTTTTCCTTTCTTTGATGCAAACACTGATAACTACGTTAAGATCCAGTTTTTTACTCCACCCGATCTGACCCGCGGGGTTTGGGAGATATACGTTACGCCACTGGCCCTATACAGTGTAGAGAAATATTTGAGCTAAAAAAAGTATATATAGGGCGAGTCAAAAATATGAGACCACCTTAAAATATTAAAATAAATATTAGTAGTTTGCAATTTTAACAAAATTGATTGTTTATATATTAAATATATCTAATTGAAAAACTAAATATAAAAGGCTTAATGAAAAAATTATTCATATAATACAATAAAATTCAATTTTATTTTAAAACGCGTTTTTTGATTGAGTCAAAAATATGAGACCACCTTAAAATATTAAAATAAATATTAGTAGTTTGCAATTTTAACAAAATTGATTATTTATATATTAAATATATCTAATTGAAAAACTAAATATAAAAGGCTTAATGAAAAAATTATTCATATAATACAATAAAATTCAATTTTATTTTAAAACGCGTTTTTTGATTGAGTCAAAAATATGAGACCACCTTTTTTTAAGTCTATTTAAACTAATCAAAAGTGAAATGTAGACACCTGTACCATTTCAAAACATAATATAGAATTAATATAGGCCTTAAATTAAAAAAAGCTCTTAATAATTTAAATGTAAATTTGAAAACTTCAAAATGCAAAGGTTCTCAACTTAACTGAATGCGAAAAAAGAATCATCGATGGTTTAAGACTTGTCCAAATAAAATTGAATGACAAAAGGCATTACAGATTGGAAGATTGGAAACCGTAGTGCACAAATAAATTATTGAGAGGAAATTTCGGCATAAAATCGAGCCCAGGGCGGCCAAAAGCTTCAAAGATCCTGGCAAACAGCGCGTTTTTCAGATGAATTTCATTCAAATTCATTCAACAAGATCTCCCATTGGATTTTTATCAAAAGCTTTGATATCTTTGATGCTCCTTAGAGTTCATTTTATGAGTTAGAAACGTAGTATTTGTTTGCCCGTCAAAATTCGATCCTGCCCAGACCATAGTACTGCCGCCTTCGTGAACTCGTTTTGAATAAAGTTCTTTTTCTTCTCTTAAATCATACCAATAATATTGGCAACCATCCTACTCGTCCAAATTAAGTTTCTTTCTATTAGTTTAAATAGACTTAAAAGAAGGTGGTCTCATATTTTTGACTCAATCAAAAAACGCGTTTTAAAATAAAATTGAATTTTATTGTATTATTTGAATAATATTTTCATTAAGCCTTTTATATTTAGTTTTTCAATTAGATATATTTAATATATAAACAATCAATTTTGTTAAAATTGCAAACTGCTATTATTTATTTTAATATTTTAAGGTTGTCTCATATTTTTGACTCGCCCTGTATATCGTTGGTTTACAAGAAAACATGACAAAGTCAAAATTTGATCATTTGTAAAATACTTTCTGTCTATTTATATTTCATATATAGGGTAAGAGAAAGTAAAAATGACCAAATATACTGAAATATCATGAATAATATTCATCTCTAGGGTTAGATTACCATGATTTATTGAAGCCAGATCTGGACAGACGACTTGAGGGGAATTAGGGGGTATGGAAAAATTTTTGTAATTAGGCATTAAAATTTGCGTTTTTAAGCCATCCTGAGACGTGAAAAATTTATTATTTTTTTGTTTAGTTTTAAAATATTAAATAAAACTTGAATTTTTGGGCCCGGCCCCCCCCTGGGACCGCTAGCGCTCTTTCCTTACCTATCCTATTAATTTATTAATAATATGTTAAAAATTTTAATAAATGGAGTTCAGAGTAGCCTACAAATCCATAGATTAGACATCAAAATTGCTTTTTTTTTTTTTTTTGAAAATTAACATTTTAAAATCGTTTAAAAATTATTTCACTTTAGATTTATCCCTAATAAATAAATACGTAAATACAAAAAATAACACGTGGAAGGAAGTATTTTATTAAATTGGGGGGTGAGTATTTAAGTGACTCCTTTAAAAATTATATCATTTCGAATTTATCCCTAATAAACAAAAAATAATGCTTGGAAGTATTTTATTTATTTAGGGTGAGTTTTAAGGGTTGATAAATGAAGTGAGCCTTCTAATAGTTATTTAATTTCGAATTTATTCCCAACGGAATAAAACCCCGTTAGTTTGCAAGTGAAAAGACTTTTGAGCCAAGAGTCGGTCGGTCCTCTTTCTCTCTCATTGTGTTTAATTATATTGTGTTGTTATTTGTGCAAATAAGGCGTTCACCCACCCACCAACCCCATTACACCCCTTTTGGTCATCTTATTATTAAGGTAATTAATATTTGCATAACGAGTTAAATTTCTATTTTCAATTTTTTTTTTCTGTTAAGATACACAATACTTATATAATTATCCAATTTTTTAAATACTAGCCGCGTCGCCCGCCTTCGGCGGGCTTCGTGCCTAGTCGGGGGCTTCGCCCCCCTGGACCCCCAGAGCTGGCTCGGGCCCGCCTGCGGCGGACCCTCGCTTTTTCTTCTTAATTATAAAAATAAAATTATTATTATTCTGTACCAATCCAGTGCCTGCTTGAGGATTTGTTTACATTCATGGAATACACAAATTGAAAAGAATACTTAAATATTTCTCTATACATTTCCTATGGGAGAAATCGTAACTTTAAAAATTAATAACTCAAAAAGTTATGGAACGGGATGAAAATAACTTTCCTGTAATCCCGAGAAGGTCCTCTTTATGCATAAAAAATTTCATTTCAAAATTTTAACGGGAAGCTGCCTAAATAGAGCGTGACAGACGGACATTAGTGAATTATATATATAGATAACTCTTTGAAGAAGTCTTGTACCCAAGAGGGGATGGTGAGAAAGGGTGTTAATCACCCCTTTTAATAAACGAAATAGTATTTTTCTTTAAAAATAAAGTTTAAAATAGGAAATTATTCTTTTTTTTATCTTGTATTTAATTCTGAAAAAAAATTCTTAAAGATTTATCATATGATTCTTATTATGAAAATTGAATTTTTCATTTTTTTATTTAATATTTCATTAGCTAAGATACTGTATTTAAACCGGATATTGTGAAGGGATTATGGGTTAATTAAAAAAATTTTATAAAATAAAAATAATCTTTTTGAGTATTTAAAACTTATCTTAAGATAATACAATAACATAGGAAATAATAATTAAATATTTCTTTGTTTCAGAAGAGAAAAAAAAACATCCAAGTGCGTCATCTTCATTAGCAAATAATCAACTCATACGCAAATTATTATTATTTGTATAATTGTGAGTTGATAGAAGAAAGCAAAGCTTTAGTTTCATTCAGCCCGAGCCAGGAGCAAGTCAGCTGAGCTCGCCTCTCTCTTCCTTTGCGCTGATATTAACGAGAACAAGACACATCTCTCTCCAATTGAAAGGTATTTATTATTTGCATATTTGATTTTATAATGCTACCCCCTGGTATGGTATTTATTTATATTTTTTATCTCTTGGGATAGGGAACTCAACGCTTTGGATGTAATTGAAGAAGGACCCTGGGCGGGGTTTATTTTTATCTATACCTTAGCCACGGACTATAAGAGATTTTGTATTTCAACTTATTGTTAAGATAAATGATTTTAAAATTAATTAATACACCGCGCTCGGTTTAAGGATTTTTTAATATAATTATTTCTTATATTTGTTTTGAAATCTTTTAGTTCATTTTCGAATATTTTCTTTATTATTTTTCATATTTTTCCAAGTTAATTATTATCTTGGGTTTTGCACTTAGAGCGATTTCATTTAAAAGAGCCTGCAGTTGCAAAGAGATGGACATGACCCGAGCCTGTGTCGATCGATAAACAGTTCATTTAGATTTTTAATAAAACTCGTCGAAATTGATTTAATATT